>JACTAT010000011.1:1277483-1300485 GCA_014526335.1 Chrysaora quinquecirrha
ATGACGTAGCGTGTACGCTTATGATAAATCAATTAACATTGTATCGGCGAGATCAAACTTGTGTAAAATTTTAACAAAACTGGATTTAGAAAGTCACTGGTTTGATGATCCTATTGTTCTCTCTATTATAGCAGAATATGGATTTGGCATCAAGGATCTCCTTTGTTGGCGTTTTCTCACTCAACACCATTCCCCCTCCCCTTTTTGGAAAATCATTGCTCTTAGTCTAGTGAATGATAACGTTTAGATACAAAAAAAAACAATTAAATAAAATAAAAGCTTCTTAACTTTTCAAAAAACCATTTTTGTTGGGGAAGAAGGAGAAGAAGGAGGGTTAGCTATGGCAAGCTGGTATTATTGAAAAGACATTGTACCCTCTCCGGGGTGTAAAAAGTAAGAGGCAGGCATCATAGACAGCTCTAGTATTTAATTGGTCAGGAACTAATTATTTGGTATCTATTACATACATATAACGATAAGCTTGATATCACACACAGCTAAGATCTTACTACAAATTATAAAGAGAAGAATAACACCACTAGCTGAAAGAAGAATGAGTGAGCCAATTAGGATTCAGAGAGGGTCGAGGAACAAGAGAGGCAATGTATCAAGTAAGGCTACTTGCAGAGAGAATAATTAGTAAAAACAAGCATTTGACAAAGTGAACCATAGTAGATTAATTCAAGTGTTAAAACAGTACGAGGTTCCCCCAGAAGAAATAAGGTTATTATCAAATCTTTACTCAAATCTTTACTGATCGAAAACTGCACAAATCAGAGGTAAATCAGAAGACTCGTGCAGCTTTAAGATTGAGAAAGGTGTAAGACAAGGATGTGTCCTAACACCAATGTTGTTTAATATGCAAAGCGAGAAGCTTATAAATGAAGACCTGCAAGATGAATCTGGTTTAGAATTGAAGGGAATGATTATCAACAACATAAGATTTGCTGATGACACCGTATTGCTAACTACTGTCTTCTATAATGGATTGAAATAGATTCTCACTTCTGCACGATTTTGCCAAATAACTCACAACAAACCATTATGAAACTATCATTTAAGTGTTATTTAAACATATTGTCAAGTTGTCAGGAAAAGACTTGTTTAATAAGCAAAGAAAGAATCTTTTATCAATTTTTACGCGTTGTCTTAAAAAATCTCATTTGCGAAAGAGAATGGCTGGACGAAAGGCTATCAAATCAGAAACAAGGGCTTATATAAATCTATGAAAAATACTAACGTTAAAGAGCTTGCTAAGGAAACAGGAGTGTCTAGAGCACATATTTACAGATTACGGAAGGAACCTGTTGCTGTGAAATCGAAATCAAGAAAAGGAGTTGGTGGGCGGCCTAAGAAGTTGACGGATTGGGATGAAACAAGATTGATTCGCTTGATCAAAAAACTGAGAGAGCAGAATCCTAACTGGACAATAAAAACACTAATGGATCAAGCCGATCTCCGAAATGTTTCTGTTCGTACGATTAGAAGGTTGTTAAATAGAAAGCGCTATTTTTATTTACAGGCACGAAAAAAGGGACTTTTAACTACCAAGGATCGAAAAAAACGCGTTGAATTTGCCAAGCGAGTACTGAGAGACTATGCTGAGGATATTTGGACCCAGAAAATAGCTTTCTATTTGAATGGAGTTGGGTTCATCTATAAACGCAATCCAGCAGATCAATCTTTGGCCCCAAGTGGCAGAGTCTGGCGTCAAAAGAGCGAAGGACTTTCAGCAGGGTGTACTGCTAAAGGTAGCGCTTGTGGTACAGGGGGAAATTACGTTCATATGGTGGTAACAATCACTTATGGGAAGGGTGTAACGTTCATTGAAACGTACGAGAAAATGAATGGCGAATATTTCGCTGACTTCTTGCGAAGGAATTTCCAAACAATTATTGATAAATCTGGCAAGGGTTCAAGGCTTTGGGTTCAAGATGGGGACCCGTCCCAGAATTCAATTAAATCAAAGCAGGCTCAAATCGAAGTCAATTCAGAGTTATTTTCGATTCCGCCACGAAGTCCGGACTTGAATCCGATAGAAAACCTTTTTAAGATTGCTAAAGATAAGTTAAAAGAGGAAGCAATTTCACGAAATATTTATTTGGAAACTAAAGACGAATTCGAGAAGAGAATACGAGATACCTTACTATCAATACCAACTGAAACCATTGATAAAATCATTTTGTCTATGAATGGGCGCTTACACAAGATAATAGAAAGTGGCGGGGATAGCCTTAAGTATTAAATATGAACATATTGTATTAGTTAAGTGTAACTCGTTCTTGCTTTAAGAAGTTCCTTATTTCTACATTTGATATCATGCGTTAACAACTAACTGTATTAACTGTATCGACTATGTTCTATCTGTGACACTGTATCTATCTAAGCCCACATTCTGGCATAATTTCTGTTAATTGTTAAAGTTGCGATGCTTGACGAACAAAAAACCAATTTAACCAATTTCATGTATTTTTGTTGATCTCTTTATTCATTCGCCATATCTCGGCTCTCAAAAAACAGAATTTCGTCAAGGCATAGACGTTGTACACATATAGCCTGTATGATAGATGTAGTACGCCAACATCAAGCCAACGGTTAACCACGGTTAACCGTACGGTTAACCCCACGATTAACCCCTATCTTTGGGCCTATTTAATATGAAAATGAATGAAAATCAACGGTTAACCACGGTTAACCGTCAGATTATAAAAGAAAGTATATTCACTTTATTATTAAAAAAGAGGGGTTAACCGTTGAAATGCCCTTTTTACCAATGTATCAGTGTGGAATAGCACATTTAAGAGGGGTTAACCGTGAGGTTAACCGTGGGTTAACCGTGACGATTAACCCCTACAAATACATATGTATTTATCAAAAAGGCTTTACTTTCTACCAGTTCAGTTAAGCTATTATTTGTCCATAAACATTGATAAACAGTTATGTGAAAAGTCAAAATCTAAAGATCTTGGCCAAGAAGAACCAATTCTGCGAAGCATTTGCCACAAGGAGACAAGTCCTTTCGCTGTTCCTGAGGAATCTGGTGACTGAATGAAAAAACTTTCCAACGCGCAGCCATCATCTCGTTCTCTCTTTCGTCCCTCACATTGTATTTCCCAGCATATGTGATGGGAGATTTACTTGTCGCAAATATAGGGGTATCTTTCTGCAGAAAATATCTTGCGCATAGGTTGTCTTTGGAGCAGGGAAATGTATGGGCTGGCCCTCCAGAAGTATGAGGAAATCTTTCCACGCTATGACTTCATTACTCCAGCGAAAATCATTGAGGAATATAATCTCCGCTTTCTCCATCCCCAACCAGGCGTAGCTTGTTGCTGCTTGGTTCTCAAATGCCTCGAAAATGCATGTCAATGGTGATAGCAGAAACGTTTTTCCACAGTTTGCCGGCCCAACGATCATGATATTGGGGAATTTTCCCCGACCCTTTTGCAGAAGGTCTCTTACAGCTACGGCAAAGACGTACGGATGTATGTCATTGCGCCTAAGAACTTGATTTGCACACCTCAGCCGCTCACCTGCACAACCCTCAGCACACTCCCCATCCTCTGATTTCTGCCTAATAATTTCCATCCTGGAACGGCTTTCTCTCTGGATTGTTGAATTGGCTGCATTCATTTTCCATGTTGTTGATATCAGTTCTTGCAGACCTTTCTCCGATTTCGCGAGTATATATTCCGCCAGGTCTTTCTTGCCCTCGGCCTTTTGCTCGTTTGCTAAAGCTAATAGCTCTATATCACGTTTTATTTTATTTGTCAACAAAATTTCTGATACCTCAAGATTGCTTAGCCTTCTTTTCCTTGACTGTTTTGTCAGGTTCGCGCCAGATTGACAAGGCGTTTCATTGGGGTAAGCAGGTTGTTTCTGGGCAGACTTACGGCGAAGGGCCTGCGTGCAGGCTTTCGTTTTCGGGGATCGAGCATCTTTCAAATTTGGATGCGGATCGCTCTCCAAGGCTTGCGTATCTTCTTTTGTGACGTACTTGTATGCCGAGTAGTAATCGTCGTGTTTGGACGAGAAATGCACCGATATGCCATGTTTTTTCATTAGAAATATTTTTGCAGACTTCCATCTTTTCTGTTGAGACAGCTTCACGGCCATATGATAATGAGTAGCGCCGTCTGCATGCTTCTCCGCACTGCATACCCAATGGTCTACTCTGGCTTTACCAGCGCTCTCTTGATGAAAGCTATTCACGACTGAATCTGAAAATGATTCTCTGGTTGGAAATTTTTCCAAATTTGCGCGGCTATATGTTATTAAATACGTGCTCCTCACGGTTCTAGAATGTAATTCCTTTCCCAAATCTAACGAATTGGCCATTTTTCTTATCACCGAGACAATTTATTTGAGAGCGAAAAAACGAAACATTCAGACAGTTGCCTTTCATAACCGACAGAAGCAGCGACGACGTAACCAGTTATTGTAAACCAATACATTAAGCTTGTCATGATTTGAAGCAAAAATGCAACATTTTTTATCCTTATGTCATGCACTAAGCGATCTACTCTTATCGAAGGTCAAAGACAATCCCTGACAAAACTCAATGAGACTTCCGTCAATTTTCATCAATTTAGAAACACTCTTAACAAAATAGTAAAAAAATGAAGCTCTCTCCCTCCCCCCATAATCAATGTTGGGTTTCTGCGTTGTTTTATAGATGTTCTTATAGTTTCAGTTGTTATTAGACATAACAAAATTGATTCGGGGGGAGGGAAGACGATATTGGGCAAGAAGAGCATTTTCTCATAGTCTCATGAGTTTTGTCCGGGATTGTAGCACAGAAAAAGATTTACAAACTTAGTTGATAAGGTAAATCAAAGTTGTACAGCTTATGGTATGGAGTTGAATGCGAAAAAGACCAAGGTTATAGTGATGGAAAAACAGCCAGGGACAAAAATCGTAATCAAATCAAATGGAGTAGCATCAGATCAAGATAAGCAATGTAAATATCTTGGCACACAAATTGCGGAAAGATGCAAAATGTTTACAAGACATCAAAAGTAGAATAGGCAAAGAAATCATTCTGGGAATTAAAGGAACTCATGAAAAGCAATATTAATATCAATACTAGGAAAAGGTTACTGAAGACATAGATCACCTTACTGTTAACGTACGGTTATGAGGAATGGACTATAGGTAAAGAAGCTTTAAGAAGGAGAAATGCATTTGAAACATGGTGTTATCGCAGAATATTAAAAATTAGCTGGATAAACAAGAGATATTTGAAAGAGTAAAACAAAACCTATTCAGGCAGATCACCCAACGTAAATCGTCATTTTGGTCGTATAGCAAGAACCCAAACCAAAATTTGTTTGTCAACATTATAGAAGGATTTATAGAACAAAAAAGAGCAAAGGGTAGACCAAGGAGAATATGGATAAACCATACCAAAGATTGGGCCAATATGAAACGAATATGGACAATTGAAAAGGGAAGCACAGAACAGGGAACAGTGGAGATCCATGATAGGCAACCTTTGGACTTACTAGGACGCTACGCAGATAGATAGAACTATTCCATGTGACTGACAATTGCTTTATTTATATAATTTGACGAAAGAATTAATGATTCTGGGTGCCCAATGTCTAGTGATACATAAATGGAGGAATACTTGAAAATGAAATAAGGTGTTGATGCAGCACCTATTCCAAGTCTGCTACTTTAGAAATTCGGGTATGTGGATGTTGAAATAAATGCTAAATCTGCCCACAGATTTTGAGTTGGAAAGTACGTCAAGCGGTAAAACTGCTATTCTTCCAATAAGCATTGTTTGTATAGATCATTATAGTCACCCAATCATTTGGCAGTAGATAACTTTGATCAGTGAGCATAGCCACACATTTGTGCGCTTGGATGATCTACTTACAAGGAACTTTTAATTTCGATGCCACTTACTCTGTAGGGTAAATATGACGGAATGGGAATATACGCTGCATCTTTTGTACTCAGAATATCTAAATCTAATATTTCTTCTGCTTTTCTCCATTCTGTATTAAATGTTGGTCTTACAATAGCTGTAGTGTATACTACTAGCTTAATAGGGGCAATAGACGTGCACAAGAGAGGGTCAGTTGCATGAAGGCAAAGCAGCTCTGTTGTATTCCTATACAAAAGGCAATTTAGCTATTCTTCTCTTTTGATTGATGGGTGGCTTAAGCCACTTTTATATCTGTCGATTCCCTTTAATACCAACCTAAGAAAATAATTTAAAATAGAACACAGATATCAAATCATCCTTCATTACACACTTCAAACTACAATATCCAGTCTTGTTCAATAGGATACAAATGGATACAGCATTAAGAATTTAATTACCGTAAAGATCAGAATGAAATGCAAACAACCATTAATTAAATTAAAAAACATGATTGTGAGAAATAACCGATATTTGCAACATATTTTGTGCAAAACTTACAGTTGCGTAAGTTTGCCTCTTCCCAGTACCTAATTAGGCTTTGCTTAAGCCTGCACAGAATTACTTTCCTTGATATCTTATGAAATTAAGATCCATGATGAACCGCCTCTGTACTTCCACCGTATCTATTTGTGTTCGGTCTTTTAGGGAGGTGCGCATTGCATGCAACTTTCGATCAGCAGTTTGTGGACATTTAGTTAACAGATGCTTCACTTAACAGAAGAATCACTTTTCCTGTTACAGAACATCTAGAGCTCACGTGTTTCAATTCTTGCTCTCGTTTAAAATCTGTAAGTGCCCCAGACTTGATAAGTAGCGTTTCTGATGGAGTACGACGAATCTTGTACATATTTAGTTTTTAATATATGGTTTTCATGAATCAGTATCAAAAAATGCTAAATGAAAAAGGAACAGTACCTTCACTTGGTTAATATACTTTATTTTGATGCAAATTTCGATAAGCATGTGGATATTTAGTTAGTGAATGTTTATATAGAATCATCCTTCTGCAGTTATTACTCAAAGATATGTGATTGCTTACGGATTGAGTTAATTAAATTGCTTTTTCTTGCTGAAGAACATCAAGATGAGGGATCGGATATCAGCTGGTTTAACGCACTTGCTTCAATACTTGTTGTTGTTCTTGTTTCAAATCAGCGCCTTAGACATGATAAAACTTATAAATATACGCATAAATCAATATCAAGAAATATGCTTTTCTTTTATAGGACCTTGTCTCTAGAATTAACTTAGTTATAAGATTGAGGCAATGCAAAACGATTCATATCAAAGGTATTCACCTGGTCCTTGTTTTTATATCCGAAGGACAAAATGAAGGGATGTTTGTGGAAAGCATGTATTGATGAATATATGTATGTATGTGTAGACGCTTCAAGCCAAAAGCGTAACAAAAGATAAACCACAAATATGAGGAAGTAACATTTGAAGTCGCCGTAAAGTGGGCATCATTAACATAATGTAACTGCTTGCCAAAAACATCAATACGTTACGACTGTCCGTGAGGCTCAGTCGAAAATTACGCGTTTTTGTAACCAGTATTTGCGAGTTTTATCCGCGGGTAAAGAACATTCTAACAACAAGATTTTCGAAAATCGATTTTTGATTGCTTGTGCATGATGCATATTATGGCGAAAATTATGTGGTTCGCGACCGGCCTTCCAGAAAAGGTTTGACTACAACGATTCTGAATAATATCATTCAAATATTCAGTATACCTCGATCTGAATTTTGATTTTCACATATTTCATATATTTTATTCTGGCAATTTTAGTTTTTACTCAAATATTTCAGTACTTTATCCTAAAAATTTCTGTTTTGCTTCTGTCATGCTTTTGTTTTTGGTTTCAAAAATAGTTCCAAGCTTCAAGAATCATCAAAACATGTGTAAATGAATAGAAGGCTGCATGTGAGCTACTATACACCTGAACAAAGCTGCCCTTTCGCATAAATGTCAAGAAAAGTTTAAATGCATTGCAGAAACTGTGGAAGAAGAGTCTTCATCAGAAGAGAAGACAAAGGCGAAAGTGAATGTGATTTTGGGGATCTTTTGCTTCACGACAATATTATTTGACTGAATGTTTCTTCAGCGTTGAACTCTAAAATAACACATTTTAAAGGAGAAATTCGGGTATCTATAACCACGAAACTTGTATTGCAAGGCGCGCTATTTGCCAGGCTTGGTCTGTTGCTATTATTATAATTGTGATTTTGTTATTAGATTACCTGTTTGACCCCAAGTTTTTCTCTTGGATTACACTTTTCTACCAGCCATTCATTTGGTAATAATTGTTAATTCCTATTTACTTAACTGTCTTAAAATATCTCTTAATAATGGTCATTAAATTTTATGCACACACTTATTTTTTTATTTCATATTCTTTCTACTTTGTTATTTTATTACTATACTTCCAGGCTGCATACCTTGTCCTATATGCTGAAGATCTTTGCTGTAGAATAGCAAGTTTCTACTTTTCTCTCTACTATTCAATTCTTTAATCTTCTGCATATTTGGTGTGTGTACTTGCTGAACCACAGAACAAACCAAATGACACAAAACCATCAAAAACCAGTCATACAATAAAAAAAAACACCCAAAAGAGCATTAAACCTATAGGCGCTTGTTATGGCAACTTTTAACCTACAACCTACAACATAGGGTCATAGTTATATTTGTCCGCTATTCTATGACCCACAACCTACAACATACAGTATAGCTCTGTAGAAATGTTGTTTTGCCAACCTACAACCTACGACCTACAGCGTACAACCTACAGCATAGCTATGTAGCTATGTAATTTTGCCAACCTTCGACCTACAACATACAACCTACTACCTACCGCATAGCTATGCAGCTGTGTTATGTTATTTTGCCAGCCTACGGCCAACAGCCTACAACCTACAGCATGACTATGTAGCTATGAAATTTTACCTACAATCTACAACCTTTTCTAATTTTTTATAAACGGACAATGTTTGTTATGGTCGGCAACTTTAGACTGCACGACATTAAAAATAAACTCACTTTCTTCTTTTTCCTTCTTTATCAAATATAACAAAGCTTACCATAATAAGAATATAGAATTGATATAAAACTTCACAAACTTCGAATGCCTCTTTCCTTGCCTAGCCAGTCTATAAATAGTTTCATCGAAGCATTAACAATGACGTCATTATAAAGTTTCTGTCACACTCCCCCAATTTGAGAACAGAGTTATCAAATTTTATTCTTCCTCATTCAACGGACGGTGCATTGCCTTCCAATTCGTTTTTTACCAATTCTTACCGAAGCAACCGCTGCTGCATTTCGTCTTGGGCTAAACTCTACAGCATATGCGTGTAGCCTAGGTCCCATTCCCTGCATCACTGAATCACAGTGTAATTCCAACGAGTATAGGTGCTCCACAGCCCTTTCTAACTGATCTCTTCCAGCTATTAACTTTGCACCTCGAATTACACCATCTCGTCCGACAATCAATTCTTTGATAATACCAATTTTCCACTGTCCTCTATTTGGTCTGTCACCTTTTATCAACATGACGTCTCCTATGTTGAGAAGGTTTGGCTTTTGGCGATGTTTAAGATTATGACGCTCTCGTAGTCCTCTAAGGTATTCATTTGTCCAGCGACTTCAGATTCTGTTCTTGCATTCTTTTATATATCTTGCTCTCTTCCTGAGGTCTCGATCATGAATGTTGTCAACATTCAGCTCTGATTTATAACGAGGCTGATCAAATATCATGACATTTGGTGTCAGGACAGGCATCTCTATATCGTCTTCGACATAGCTAAGAGGTCTGTTATTCAGGGTTGGTTCAACATCGAGTAGTGCATCAACCAACTCGTCCCAGCTACGTTTTGCGCTTTAGATCACCTTGTAAAGGGCCTACTTGACAAGATCAACTTTGGATGTTCTATGACGTGAGCAAATAATGTGCTTTTTCACAGCGCACAGCCTTCCTTAGCCATTTTGAGGCTGCTAGAAATGTTGAAAAGTTGTCTGAGAATATCTTTTCTGGTCTTACCCTCTAGCGATAAAGCGTTTTAGACTTGGTAGGAAAACGTCAAGTGATTGGTTTGGTACCAGTTATAAAGCTAAGGATAAAGGCATAAAGCCAGGCATAAAGAGTAAGGCTGCAAGACCACAAAAATTGTATGCCTTGCCTGTAGTCTTTCCAGTTTTTTATGGGTATTGGACCTGAATAATCAAGCCCAATAACTTGGAATAGACGTTCACCCGCTGTGCGTTCCACTGGCAGATTTGCTGGAGTGCTACAGCATGAAATCGCTTGCATCCATAACAAGATTTCCTGACTTTCTTGGTCAATTGTCTGAGTTTTGGTATCCAGTAACTCTCTCTGACTCGTGACATCGTAAGACCAACTCCCCCATGCAGAGAGGCAAGGTGAGCGGACATGATTAACTTCCGTGTTAATATGGACTGCGTTCGCAGGTAAACAGGATGGTGACCAACAAGTCTTTCTTTGCAAATTTAGATTCCTTTTGTATCTTTTTGAAGATTTAGTTGCTCATGCTGCTGGAAGTCGGGATCTTATTCAAAATCTCCTTGAGTTTTCAGGATCCAAAAATCATTTGCATCATTTATTTTATCTGTTTTCAAAGATCCATTACGTTTTTCTTTGTTTTTGCAATTTTATGCAAATCCTAAGATCCAGCTTGTGATTCAAATTGATTCCTTGTAATTTAAACATTTCATTACGTCAATCACTTCACTGTTTCCAGGCAAAGATGTAACAGTGGCTAGGACTTCTTTTATGGTAGATTAGCTGCTATGTGACATGCGATAAGCTCAGGTCTAGGTATAATTAAGCCTCGCTTAGCTACTCTTGGCTTTGCAGCCTCAAGTCGTTGTTGAATTTCTGATGGTTGATATAGAACTGCATAAAGCACTGCTGTAGTTCCTTCTTTGCTAGCATCTGCAAAAACATGAAGGTCAATACGATCAATCACTTCTCACAACTCTCTCTGAAGATGCATTTCCAAAAAGAGTGATTAGTGGCAGCAATCCAAGGGGATCGTAGATTGAAGCTAGATACTGAAGAATCCCTCTTTTTGTTTCAGCTGTGGATATTTGAGGCATACAGACAAACAGAGTGCCATTTTTCTTGTCCCACGATAGTCCCAGTATTTGAACTTGATTCTTTGTATGTCCAAATTGCTCTTTTGCATACGTTTGACAATCATCCACTAAATCAGAAACCTGTTCAAGACTAGGCTCATTGGAGTGCAACTTGTGAAGTTCAAAAGCAGCAACTTTGGATATGTCTATTGCCGTTTCCTAGAATTTTTTCAGTTCCCTGATATTATTTGCCACAGTAATCATTTCATCCACATAAAGGCACTTTCGGATCTCTTATACAATTTCTGGATATATTTCTTGAAATTTATTTAAGTGCTGCTTGATTGTAGCACCCAGCAGGAATGTTGACTGTAAAAGACCAAAGAGTGCTCTTGTGAATCTCAACACCTCCACTTCTTGTGTTTGTAGATCTTTAATCCAGTGAAACTTCAAAACATTCCCATCTTCTTCTCTTATTTTGATTTGTAAAGAAGCTTTCTTGAGAGCGCCAGCAAGGGCAATCGGGTTAAATCTGCTGCGCAGGAGAACATTCCGCATTAGATTTTGTAGCAGAGGAGTAACTTCCAGACAGTCATTGAGTGATAGACTTCTTTCATTTTCACAGGCAGATGCGTCGAAAACTATTCGTATTTTAGTTGGCTCGGTCTCTTCTCTCATTACAGGCTGATGAGGTGTGAAGAATTCTTTTGTTAGGCTTTCAGGCTTTGTAGTTGCAACTCTCTCTACAATACCCTTTTCAAGCTGATCTTTAATTATGTCATAGTATGCTTGAAATGTCTCAGGATTTCTATTTAGTTTGCGAGGAAGGTTTGAGAATCTGCCAGTCTGTAAGGAAGGTTTGAGAATCTGCCAAGGCTTCGAGTTTCAGTTCATGGTAGTAATGGATGACCTGTTTTCCACAGAAGCCCAGTTTCATAATACAGACTTCTGATCTCCATGTGGTAAATCTTCAATGCAAAGGGTATCAAGTTACAATAATACATGAAGTATTTGTATGTTGTTGTGGTTGAGTTTATCAGATTTTGTGAGTTGAGAGTTGAAGCCGGTGTGTACTTCTTCCTGTTCCTCTGCACAACGACTGGATATTGAAACATGGTGTCAGGTGTGAGCAGGATGTTCCTTCATATGTTTTAGGCTGCTTTTGTCGACTAAAGTGAGTCAATAATGAATGCTGCGCTGATATGAAAGAAATTAGGTCTGTAGGCTTATAGTAATTAGGCCCGTTTCTCCAATTTATTAGCACATGATGGCAACGGCAGGTGATGTCAATGAAGCCGAAGCTGGCGCAGCTGGTATGTCACAAGCTCCTAGATCCAGTTTTAATTTGAATTTACGTCCTCCAGATCCAGTTCGTCTTGGAAAAAATGCTGCAGATAGCTGGAAGATGTGGAAGCAGTTGTGGGAAAACTATTGCGTTGTAATGAGGGTACATACACAGCCAAATGATTTTCAAAATCTTTGTTAATCTCAGTTATGGGAATGGAAGCTTTACAAATATATAATGCTTCAGAACCTCTCCCAGCAGATACTGCTACAGTGATTATCGAGAAGCTTGACAGGCACATTTTAGGCCAAACAAATGAAATTTTTGAAAGATTCAAGTTTAATTCAAGGTCTCAAAAACCAGATGAATCAATTGATAGTTATGTCACATGTTTGAAAAGTCTGGCAAAAACTTGTAACTTTTGCGATTGTCTCAAAGATAGTCTTTTAAGAGATCGCATTGTAATTGGAGTGCTTGATGATAATCTAAGGAAGCATTTAATCCAAGAGCGTGGCCTCACTCTTACTCAATGTTTAGATATGTGTAGAAGTTTTGAAAGTACAAGCAGCCAACTTAAAGTTATCTCAGGACAACAAGAGGAAATAAATAAGATTAACAAAAGCTCTTACAAGCAGAGTAAGCAACCTGAACCAAAGGTAAAGAGAGATAACAAGCAACCAGAAGTGATTAAATGTAAATTTTGTGGTCAGTCTCATGCAAGGAAGAAAGAACTATGTTTTGCTTGGGGAAAATATTGCAACAAATGTAAAGGAAAGAATCATTTTGCAAAATGCTGCAAATCAAAAAGAGTGCATGAAGTTAGTCAGAAAGATGATTCAGAATCAGATGTTGAGTATATTCTCACAGTTCAAAAGGAAACACTACATGCTGTAGTTAACAAAGGTCCAATTTTTGTGGAGATGAATGTCAGAGATTATGGTCCAGTAAAATTCCAAGTAGACTGTGGAGCAACAGTTAATGTGATACCACAGAAGTTTGTTGACAATCATCTTTTATTACAGTCAAATACTAGTTTGCGAATGTATAATCATTCAACAATTCAGCCTTTGGGAAGAGCAAGATTGATTTTAACCAACACAGAAAATCACAGAAAGTATAATGTGGAATTTGAAGTGGTAAAAGAAGACTTAACACCTTTATTGAGTCGAAAATCTGTTGAGCAAATGAAGCTAATTACTGTGAACTATGATAATTTCAAGCAGTTAAATGCAGTTACCAGTGACAATTTAGCAAGAATTTTAGTTCAGTTCAATGATGTCTTTGATGAGAAAGTTTTAGGTCAATTTCCTGGAGAAGCTCATTTACATGTAAGAGAAAATGCGAATCCTGTGCAGATGCCTACAAGGAGAATACCAGTATCTGTAAAACCACAGTTAAAGAAAGAATTGTCAGATTTGGTCAAGCAAGGAGTGCTAGAGCCAGTGTCAGAACCTACAGAGTGATGTTCACAAATATCAGTTCAAACTAAGAAGAATAAGAATTTGCATTGACCCTAAATACCTCAATGATGAATTACAAAGAGAGAGATATCCATTGCCAGTAATAGATGATGTTCTTCCAGAGTTAAATAAAGCGAAAGTCTTCAGCAAAGTTGATTTAAGGTCAGGTTATTGGCATTGTCAGCTTGACAAGGAAAGTAGCCTTCTCACCACAATAATTACACCATTTGGAAGGTACAGATGGACTAGATTACCATTTGGAACAAAAGTAAGTGCTGAAATATTTCAGAGAAAGTTACAGGAGAATATTGAAGGTCTCCCTGGAGTAATCTGTGTAGCTGATGATATTTTGATTTATGGTCAGAACCAGGAAGATCATAATAACAACCTTATAGGCCTGCTGACGAGATGTTCAGAGAGGAACATCAAATTAAACAAAGAGAAAAGTGTGTTTAACACAGATCAGCTAAGTTTTATAGGGCATATCATTTCAAAGGAAGGGTTAGAGCCAGATGAAAAGAAAGTAGAGGCAATCACAAAGATGAAAGAGCCAGAGAATGTTGATGCAATTTTAAAGCTACAGGGTATGGTTAATTATCTAGCAAGATTCTTACCCAAACTATCAGATGTTATGGAACCAATCAGACGACTCACTCACCAGAATGCAGAGTGGATATGGTCGGAAGAGCAAGACAAAGCTTTTAGAGAAATCAAACATCTTGTTACAAGTGCACCCATACTAAGGTTTTATGACCCAGAGAAAGAACTAACCATTCAGTGTGATGCATCAAGCAAGGGGTTAGGTGCAGTTTTATTACAAGAGGGCAGACCAATTGCATATGCAAGTCGTAGTCTGACCAGTACTGAGCAAAAGTATGCTCAAATAGAGAAAGAAAGTCTAGCAATGCTATTTGCATTAGAGAAATTTCACCAGTATACATTTGGAAGATCTACACTTGTGGAAACGGACCACAAGCCACTAGAGATGATAGTGAAAAAGCCTTTGTACAAAACACCAAAAAGGTTACAAAGCATTTTACTTAGGCTTGCTCAGTATGATATTAAAGTTACTTATAAACCTGGAAAGGAACTTTTCATAGCTGATGCACTTTCTAGAGCTTATTTGGATGGACATTATCCAGACAAACACAGTCAAGTAAATGCAGTAGGTCATTTGAAGATTGGAGCAGACAAGCTTCAAGAGTTAAGGGATGAAACAAAAAGTGATGACACTATGAGCATTTTGAAAGAAGTGATATTACAAGGATGGCCTGTAAACAAGAACCAGGTACCAGTACAGGTAGCCCCATATTTCACATTTAGAGATGAATTGACAGTTCATGATGGTTTAGTGTTCAAAGGGGAAAGAGTAGTAGTACCAGAGTCTTTAAGACGAAATTTCAAAGAAAGATTACACAGTTCACATTTAGGAAGTGAAAGCATGTTAAGAAGGGCTAGAGAATGTATCTACTGGCCAGGAATGTCAGCTGATATAAGAAATATAACAGAGTCATGTGATGCATGTCAAACGTTTGGAAGAGCACAGCAGAAAGAAACACTTAGAACAAATGATGCTGAAACACCATGGGAAAAGGTAGCAGTTGATCTTTTTACATGGAATGGTAAGACATACCTAGTAACAGTTGATTATTATAGCAACTGGTATGAAGTAGACAGACTTGAGGGAATCCCTGACCTGAAAGTTGAAAGAACAGGGAGTTCAGCTGTAATCAGAGTCATGAAACAACATTTTGCAAGATATGGAATACCTTCTATAGTAGTCAGTGACAATGGTCCACAATTTTCATCTAAAGAGTTCGAATCCTTCTCTAAAAATTGGGATTTCAAACATGAAACAAGTGACCCTGGATATCCAAAAGGGAATGGAAAAGCAGAATCAGCTGTAAAATCAGCCAAAGCTCTGATGAACAAATGTGCACAATCAAAGACAGATCCCTATATTGCGATATTAGAAACACGAAATACACCAACTCAGGATGTAGGAAGTAGTCCTGCACAGCGTCTCCTGAACAGAAGAACAAGATCATTTTTACCCATGTCTGAATCACTACTCGCCCCAAGAGGTGACAATTATTTGGAATCAGAGAGACAAAGATTGAAAAAGAACAAAGTCAGACAAGCTGAAAACTATGACAAAGGCTCTAAAGATTTAGAAGAATTGAAAGAAGGAGATACTGTTCGTATTCAACCATTTAGGCTAGGCCAGAAAACGTGGGATAAAGCAGTCATAAACAGACAGATAAGTGAAAGATCATATGAAATTGAAACAGCAAAGGAACACTTATTAGAAATAGAGTGCATTTGAGGAAAACAAAGGAAGTGCCACCTGTTCCAGCAGAGAACAAAGAATCAGAAAATTCAAAGAACAGAGAACAAAGATCAGATAATGTTCAAAGATCAGATAAAAAGAAGTAGAAAATTTCAAAGTAATAGAAAGAATCATTAGCAAAGATCCAAGCGAAGGAACTCCGATTCCAAATACAATTACACCCAAGAGAACAAGGGACAGTGCAACGATCAGAGAGAGTAGAAATGAAACTGAAACGGTTAAAGAGACAAAGATTCCAGATGTAGCAAAGAACAGTCCCGTGAAACCAATGATAGAGACAAGGACACTTCGTCGTTCAACCAGAGAAAGAAGAGCTCCTACCCATTTGAGGTACTATTGCAGCAAATGACTTATCAAGTGAACTACTGTGACTCTAAGGAGATTTTGTGTGAACATTTTATTTTAATTTGTAAGAGAAAGGATGTTACAATGATACATGAAGTATTTGTATGTTGTTGTGGTTGAGTTTATCAGATTTTGTGAGTTGAGAGTTGAAGCCGGTGTGTACTTCTTCCTGTTCCTCTGCACAACGACTGGATATTGAAACAAAGACTGCAAAGCCTGACAAAATTGCTACATGTTTCCTTGTGAGATACAAATTTGATGAGTCGATTTCTTTTCCTGGGGACGTGATTGTCCAGCCCAGGCTCTCCCAGACGTGATTTTGTAAGGGTTTTGATTCTTGCATTAATTCTGCCATTCATTTTTGTTTTGATCACTTTCCCCCAGAAATAAAAGTATTGTCAACTCTACATCTGATAAGTGTTTGAACTTTGCAATTATCTACTATACTAAAATAGGAGTGGTCATGGTAACCGATTTTGTGACAGTCACTCCTCCGGTGTTGTTAGTGGTACGATTTTCGGACTTTTTCGCTGCTCTGCCGCCTTTTGGGTAGGCGAGCCATCGCCCTGTCGTTTTTTGCAACATTCTCTCGCTTCTGGGGTAATTGGGGCTAACCCTTCTTTGAAGTGCGTCATTGGTGCCCGTTTGAACAATGGCCCGATTGTTCTCCTAAAGGGATTATCGAAATCTGCAACCCGTGAAAATAGCTCTGTTCGTAAGGGCTCCTGTTTCGTGATGCAGGTTGTCGGAGGCAGGAGATCGATTCCCCTCACGAGAGGATCAGAATTTTTTATTTCTGTGATTTTCCTGTTGAAAATGCTTTCCGGAGGACCGGGAGACATCTCGATTACTAAAACTTGCTTCGGAATAATTTTAAAATTCGTTTGGTATTAATATTTTTCAATCAAAGTTCCTCAAACAATGTCCATGTTTACGTGAATATTCAGTCAACCGGCTTGAATCCCGTTGTCACAAATGCTTTCAACCCTTTCAATGTAAACAAAATGCCATTACCCCATTTCAAAAGCTTATTCAGAAGTGCATTTCATTCAAAGAAAACAACCAAAATACTTTTTAAAAGGGTTTTTCAAGAGTGCATTTGAAAGCACTTTCCAAATGCAATGACTAAGTTGAAGCTGCCTTGATAGCAGTATCTGACTATACAGGACTGAGCAAGATAAACTACAGCAAGACCAAGAAAGAGGATCCTGCAGTAAACCCGAGTTCTCCACGATCAGACGGAGAATGCGCTCAATTTATTATATTGCTACGTTTTCTATCATGATCTTTGGGGGACCTTTCAAGGGGAAGGAAACAAGCCAAGGACAGCTAGAAAGGTAAAATTTTCTTCGCAGCATAAAAACTTGACCAACGAACTTGGCTAAGGAAAACGATGTGGAACAGAACTGCAGAGAATGAATAATAACAGGACTGACTGAGTAACGGGACCACAGTATGGGACTGAAGGCCACGAATAATTTCAGGACTGAGGAACAGGACTTGGAATGGGACCGAAGACCATGAGTAATTTTAGGACGGACAGGACTAAAGAATGGAACAGAAGACCATGAATAATTTCAGGACTGAGAAACAGGAATTAGGAACAGGACTGAAGGCCATGAGTAATTACAGGACTGAGGAACAGGACTAAGGAATGTGACTGAAGACCATGAGTAATTTCAGGATTGAGGAACAGGAATTAGGAACAGGACTGAAGGCCATGAGTAATTTCAGGACTGAGGAACAGGAATTAGGAACAGGACTGAAGGCCATGAGTAATTACAGGACTGAGGAACAGGACTAAGGAAGGGAACTGAAGACCATGAATAATTTCAGGACAGAGAAACAGGAATTAGCAACAGGACTGAAGAATGTGAGTAATTTCAGGACTGAGGAACAGGATTAAGGAATGAGTCTGAAAACTGTGAGTCATTTCAGGACTGAGGAACAGGACTAAGGAATGGGACTCAAGACACTGAGTAATTTCAGGACTGAGGAACAGGACTAAGGAATGGGACTGAAGACCATGAATAATTTCAGGACTAAGTAATGTGAAAAATAACAAAGTTTACGAACTAGACTAAGGGGTGAAGATCTTGAATAGTTTTGGGAATAAGACACAGGACAGAGAAATGGGACAGGACCCCATGAATAATTTCAGGACTAAGGAACATGAACAGTAACAAGTCTGAGGAACAGGACCAAGGAATGGGATAGAAAATCTGAACAATATCAAGACTGACGAACAGGACCAAGGAACGGGACAGAAGACCATCAATTATTTCAGGACTATTGACAGAGCAGACCATAGACAAAGAGAACTGCTGTACACTAACTAATTTGAAACTAGGAACATCATTGCGGACTAAGGACCTTGGACAAAAACAGAGGAACAGAACTGTGATTGGCACTAGGAAAAAGGACCCTGGACTATGACCAAGGAAAAATACTCAACATTAGAAACTAGGAGCTAAGTCGAGAAGCAAAGTTTGTTCAAGCGCAGGTTCTTAAGGCAGAGGTCCTTGAGGCAGAGGTCCTTGAGGCGGTGGTTCTACGCGGCGGTGGTTCTATGAGGCAGTGGTCAGAGACGGGCATGAGCTAGTCTTATATACTAATTTTGTAGTAGTCAAGGTAACAATTTTGTCAGAGCATCTCCTCCCTGGCCGTTTATGTTACGCTTCTCAAACCTGCACCCTTCTCTGCAACCTATTCTTAAGTTGAGCCATCGCTTGCAATATCTTTCCTAACTGCTACCGTTTCTGGGGTAAAGGGGTGAAAAGCCCCCTCCTTTGTCACAAGGCATTGTCTTGCCCTATTAGAATCTTTTGTCTACACCCCAGACGTAGATGGCTTGCTTACTGCATGTTAAATTCTTCTTACTTCATAACGATGGCCACAAGTAACGAAGCTGACTGAATATATCTACTAAATTTCATGTATACCTGAATTATTTACTGGGAAATATCAACTTTTCTAGATCTAAAAAGGTTTTAAGGTTTGTGTTTACAGGAAAATTCAGTCAACCGGCTTGAATCGCATTGTGTTAATGCTTTTACCCCTTTCAATTGAAACAAAATGCCATTACCTGATTTCAAAAACTTATTCAGAATTGCGTTTCATTCAAAGCTAAACAAAAACCTTTTGAAAGCGTTTGTGAAAAGTGCATTTGAAAGCCAACAAAACCAAATGTCATCCTGAAGTATAAGCTGGCTGGATAGCAGTCTCTGACTATGCAGTATGAAACAGGACTATCAAACTACTAAAAGACAAACAGGAATACTAAACTACCAAAAGA
Source organism: Chrysaora quinquecirrha (assembly GCA_014526335.1). Lineage (NCBI taxonomy): Eukaryota > Metazoa > Cnidaria > Scyphozoa > Semaeostomeae > Pelagiidae > Chrysaora > Chrysaora quinquecirrha. The sequence continues at coordinate 1,297,249 of JACTAT010000011.1, forward strand.
CAAACAGTATCCTGCAGTAAACCCGCCTTCTGACACGGGACCGAATCTCCATGATCAGACGGAGAATGCCTCTTTCAATCTCTTTTATTGCTACGCTTTTTATTAAGGACATTTCAGAGGGAAGGAAACAAGGACGCCTAGAAAGCTAAAAATTTCCACAAAACGGAAAAATGGACTAACCAACGGGCTTAGAAGCACGCCGAGGAAGAGAACTAAGGAAGAGGGCTGAGTACCCCGAATAATTTCAGGACTGAGAAACAGGGCTAAGGCATGGGACTTAAGACCGAGTAATTTCAGGACTGAGTAAGAGGTAAAGGAGTGGGACTGAAGACCATGAGTAATTTGATGACTGAGGAACAGGACTAAGGAATGGGACTGAAGACCATGAGTAATTTAAGGACTGAGGAGCAGGCCTTAAGAATTGGATCGAAGACCATGAGTAATTTCAGGACAGAGGAACAGGAATAAGGAATGGGACTGAAGACCATAAATAATTTCAGGACTGAGAAACAGGAATTAGGAACAGGACTGAAGACAATGAGTAATTTCAGGACTGACGAACAGGACCAAGGAATGGGACTGAAGACCATGAGTAATTTAAAGACTGAGGAGTAGGCCTTAAGAATGGGACCGAAGACCATGAGTAATTTCAGGACTGAGGGACAGGACTAGGGAATGGGAATGAAGACCATGAATAAGTTTAGGACTGAGAAACAGGAATTAGGAACAGGACTGAAGACAATGAGTAATTTTAGGACTGAGGAACAGGACTAAGGAATGGGACTGAAGACCACGAGTAATGTCAGGATTGAGGAAGAGGACTACGGAATGGGACTGAAGACCGTGAGCAATTTCAGGACTGAGGAACAGGACTAAGGAATTGAACTCAAGACCACAAGTAATTTCAGGACTGAGGAACAGGACTAAGGAATGGGACTGAAGACCATGAATAATTTCAGGACTGAGAAACAGGAATTAGGAACAGGACTGAAGACAATGAGTAATTTCAGGACTGACGAACAGGATCAAGGAATGGGACTGAAGACCATGAGTAATTTAAGGACTGAGGAGTAGGCCTTAAGAATGGGACCGAAGACCATGAGTAATTTCAGGACTGAGGAACAGGACTAGGGAATGGGAATGAAGACCATGAATAAGTTTAGGACTGAGAAACAGGAATTAGGAACAGGACTGAAGACAATGAGTAATTTTAGGACTGAGGAACAGGACTAAGGAATGGGACTGAAGACCACGAGTAATGTCAGGATTGAGGAAGAGGACTACGGAATGGGACTGAAGACCGTGAGCAATTTCAGGACTGAGGAACAGGACTAAGGAATTGAACTCAAGACCACAAGTAATTTCAGGACTGAGGAACAGGACTAAGGAATGGGACTGAAGACCATGAATAATTTCAGGACTAAGGAATGTGAAAAATAACAAAGTTTACAAACTAGACTAAGGAACTGGAGTGAAGACCCTGAATAATTTCAGGACTAAGGAACAGGATAAAGGAACGGGACTGAAGACCATGAATAATTTTAGGACTAAGAAACATGAACAATATCAAGACTGAGGAACAGGAACAAGGAATGGGACGGGAGACCATCAGTTATTTCAGGACTATTTAAGGAACAGACCATAGACAAAGAGAACTGCTGTACACTAACTAATTTCAAACTTAGGAACATTATTGTGGACTAAGGACCTTGGACTAAAACAGAGGAACAGAACTGCGATTGGTACTAGGAAAATGGACCCTTGACTAGGACCAAGGAAAAATTCTCAAGATTAGAAACTAAGAGCTAAGTAGAGAAGCACAGTTCGTTGAGGCGGAGGTTCTTAAGGCAGAGGTCCTTGAGGCAGAGGACCTTGAGGTGGAGGTTCTTGAGGCGGAGGTTCTACGAGGCGGTGGTCAGAGACGGGCATGGGCTAGTTGACTCATAATGTGGATTTGGTGTTGTCAGCAGCTACTTCATTTCAACCATGCTAGCCTCAGTTTCAAACTCAAAATCACCATGTATGCTGCACAATGCCAATTTATAAACGTGTACTTGTTTTGTTGTTGTACTCATCAACATCTCTATCTTTCTGCCTTCAGCTCTTGTTTTTTCTCCTCCAATACAGTATGGTTTACCAGTGTTTGAGATACATAGGTACTGCCAGCTCCTGTATCAAGCAAGGTAAGCAAGACACCTAACTCCATTGACAATTGCAACAACTACTGGGTAGACAACAGATGCCTCTTCACTTCTTGCCATTATTTGATCACTGGTAGAAGCTGTCATGCTCTTATCACACATTGAGCTGTGATGTTTTGCTTTGCAGGGTGTGCATCGGCCCTTACTGTAACACTCAGAGGCTGGTGATTTGCTCTTGTGCAATTGTAACAAAACTTCTTTCTTTCGATAACTGCCTTGCATTCTGTTAGCTCAACTACTTGCTTACATTCTGTTGGCTTATGGTCTGCTTTTTCACAGTAGATACATGGACATTGTTTCCATTCTCTTTGTTTTGTTCTGACAGACTTTTCATGTCGATTATCTTCACACATGCCACCAGACTGTCTCTTACATGGATTTCTTTCAGTCCACTTTCTAAGAGCCTCTACTAGATTGGCCAATTCCCATTCCGTCATTCTGTTTGTTGGGGTAAAGGCTTCATTTCCGTCCTTTAATAAACGGGCAATATTCGTTGAGGGGTAACAAGGGCCTTTTTCATCTTTTGATAAATGGGGAATGGTTATTGGGAGTAAAGGCTTCGTTTCCATCCTTTAATAAACGGCCAATATTCATGGAGGGATAACGGGTGTCTTTTCCATCTTTTGATAAATGGGGAATGTTTCTTGGGGGCTAAGGCTTTGTTTCCGTCTTAATAAACGGACAATATATTCCTTGAAATCTTTGATGAAGTGTTATGACTGTCTTCCACATTTTGATAGAGGAAGAATTTTTGCTTCAGGATTAAGGCTGCTTTCAATCTTCAATAATTTTTTTCTTTTGGAACAACAGTTGCTGTCCATCTCTTAACAGGCAGGCAATGTTTGCTTGGGGTAACACTTCTTCTCAATTTTTTAATAAGTGGGCAACATATTTGGTAAGAGTAGCCATTCTTTTTAATCTTTCAATAAAATGGAAATGTTTGTAATTTAATCCCTTTTAAAAGTAGTCAATCTCAGAAATAACACCCAACCAAATTCAAATTTCACCCAACCAAAATGACCCAACATCAATTAAA
>JACTAT010000011.1:1310427-1322172 GCA_014526335.1 Chrysaora quinquecirrha
AAGTGTCCTCCCCTTCCTGGCATTTTGATAAGATGTCAGTCGTTTGGCTGGACTTGCTTAATGAATAAACTGCACTGGCCTCATAACATTCTGATCTGGGCAAGGACTGGAGAAATCAAGTCTATTAGCTCCCCAGCCAATTTGTATTCAGATACATGGTTTCTGACCTTGAAGGTGCTGTGGCGACATGGTGTAATCCAGCTGACTTGTGGTGTCAAGAGCTCAGTGTGGTCAGGGTTCAAGCCCAGCCATGGTAGTGTCACAGCCAGGGTTAAGGTCTCGATTAGTTAACCTACTACTGAGATCCTAGCAGCTGGCGCTAAAACACCATTTCACCTACAGCTTCATTGCTCTTGGCCCCTTATTTACTCTGCGACTGAAAGTTCATAATAAATAATAATGAAAAATAAAATCCAACACCATTCACTTTACAAAATACACGTTTTTTTATAAGAAACCTTGCTTGGGGCCTAGTTCTAAAAGTTTCTTAATTTTTGGCCCAATTTTAGTTTTAAAAGTTTCTTAACAGTTTCTTAACTTAATGGAAATAAATTGCAGTAAATACGATAAAAAACGTGAATATAGCAAGCAAATTCTTAATATTATTGAATTACAAAGAATTAGCCATGCTGGTGCAAGAAATCGCAAGGAAATGCTTGAGAATTGATTACTACGTCCACAAATGTGAAATTAGTATGTTGGAAAGCTGGCACAAAAATTTCTTAAGTATCCTAACTGCTTCCTCATGGTTCTAAAAGTTTCTTAAACTTTTGGGGTGTCTAGTTCTAGGTTTCTTATAAACCGGTTTCTTATAAAAAAAATTACGTGTATCACATTACAAAAGACAAGTGAGATGGATGCAGACTGTGTGTGATGTGTGGATTACCACCCATGAGTGTGTTGACAGGGGTATCAATCAACAAGACAATCTATTGAGATTTTAGATAGATTGGCCAAAGATTTTGACAAAAAAGTTCGGAACAAAATTAAATATATTTTTTTGGTGGAAGACCCTTTGAATTAGCTATAACAAAACAAACGAAACATTTCTAGCTTACCCTCCTTTCTCATTCCTACATGAACGCACTTTTTCAGCCTGCAATATCTGCATTGATTCCGTTTGTCTTTCGTGACATTACAATCCTTGGAAAACCGGCATGAGTAAACATGATTTTTTCTGACACTTCTGCGGAAGAAGCCTTTGCAGCCATCACAACTCACGGCTCCGTAATGTTTCCCAGTTGCTTTATCTCCACAAATCAAACAGAGATGGTTGTTTTCTTCATCGCCTAGAAGATTTAAATTATAAGGGTTTGAAAAGTTATCTAGCATCAACAAACGGGACAAAAACAAAATAGGCCATATCAAACTTGGGCCTAAGGCAAAGCATACCGGTTTCGCTTGCATCTTCCGAGTCCTCCTTTCTGCTCATGGCTAACCTTGCAATGACAGCATAACAAACAAAGCATTAACTAATATATGAATAGTATTTAATTTATTAATTTATAGATTTCAGCAAATTATTCTGCAAGTTCTCAGATACTGTGCATGATGAAGCACACTTCTCCGGTCGAGGGGCCTCTAACTTACAATAGCAAAGCAAGTTGTTTGCGGCGATCTGATTGGTTGAAAAGGAGCTTCTTTTGTTATTCGCCAAAGTAGCTCAACCATCCTTTCATCACATGACTTGACGAGAAAACAAGGTGTCAGGTTATATTGCAAAGATTTGCCCCACCCCCCCCCCCCCCCCTTCGGAACGGGACTTTCCTAACCCAGTGCAAATGCGACCTTGGCACAAAAACACACTGTACAGAGTACATGGCCTACCTAAATTTGGATAAATTTTCCAGTTTCTGGTTTCTTCTCGGCACTCCCCCGTAGCAATTGTTTTTAGAAGATTCTAGCAGTTGTGACATTTGAATTCGAACAACGCTTTTTCACATGTATAAAGGTATTAACATAAAGTGTCTCTTTTAATAATAAAAATAGCTTGAACTCGTTGATGCATCACTTAAAGGTCGTGGAACAAAGGTGAAATGGTGTTTAAGCGCCAGTCGCTAGGATCTCAGTAGTATGTTAACTAATCGAGACCTCGACCCTTGCTGTGACGCTACCTCAAACATTTGTTGTAAAGCAACTTTAAAATAGTGGACCAACAAGTCTTAAATTTAAAGAGACAATCAATGAATTTTCCAGACAAAAATTCTCGTCTTAAGTAAGACTTAAATAAATAGTTTCATACATTACACATAATTTACAAATACAATTATTTGGTAGTTGTATTTCAAATCGATTTCTTCATTTGTTCATTTTCAGCTTTCACTGATTTCCACATGTTGTCAATTTCATTTTCAAATTGTCTGAAAATGTAAAACGTGATAATTTAAGTTTAGTCCCATGGGTCCCATGTACGCCGCCGCATTGCAAACAAAAGTTATACATACACTTCCTACATTCAGCCATATCGGACCGGACCGCGGACAATTAACTTCTTAGCAATCCTTCAGATCTTTGCGAATCCTATCGTTTTAAAGCTGAAGTCCTTAAAATGCATTTGTCGCGACGAAATTCTGTACACCTTTTGAAGAGCAATGTGCTCTCCTTCATTCAGGACTATATGACTATATAATTTTAAAATTGCGATGAACAGCGGAATCATTTTCGGGCATACTTAAAAGCTTTTTTCGTCTGACACTCCTCAGAGTATGAACGTCAGAAACAGACCGAAACAATAGACTAAGGCGGAATTATACCCAGATGATTCTGAAAAAATCATTGGGAAAGCAAGATCTTTGTTTCACTTAGGGGTTTTGGAATCTGTCTACATCAAAACCAAAAGGCCGGTTCTGTGTAGACAGAAAGAGTTCGTTTTCTCACTTGGACTCTTCAAATAATTCATTGGTCTTCCCGCTGTATTCGACCAGCTGATTGGTGTTTAAAACACAATGCCGATTCAGCTTTTCGTTTTTTCTGATTGGTGCATTTCGAGCCGCATCTGGGTATAAATTCCGAATTAGTCTATTGTTTCGGTCTGTTTCTGACGTTCATACTCTGAGGAGTGTCAGACGAAAAAAGCTTTTAAGTATGCCCGAAAATGATTCCGCTGTTCATCGCAATTTTGAAATTTTGTAGCTACAACTCAAAGACTATATAATTTTAATTAAAGTTGCCAAATGGCTCTAAAACGGACCGTCCTTTCCAAAAAATTTACGGAGTTGCCCGATCTCCGGAGGGAACTTTCTAAGGTTAGGTAACAGGTAGGTATGGGCCCGCCGGCGGCCATTTGGGTACATTATTCTTCAAATAAGTCCTGCATCAGCATCGAATGTCCCTCTTCCAGACCTTAAAACTCGGCCTACAATCTTGGGAAAAATATTATGAGACCACTCTTTCTTTGAGATTGCCTCTACCCCCTCCCCTTGATTCAATGTTGTGCGTATAAAAAGTCGTCAAACTGTCACTTTCTGCATTTTCTTGGTGTTTCATGTTGTTTTAAACTCTTTCAACATTGAAAAGGGGAAAAGGGGAAAAATTATAGAAAAATCCATAATTTCCAGTTTCATAATTGTCCATGATTGTAGAATCAACTCGCTTTACGCCTGGGTGTATAAAAATGCATATCAATCCGAAATCTATGAATAGCAGGGATAGCACAGCCATTGGGCTAGCAGGGGCTGCAGGCCCCCCCAAATATTTTTCGAAGATAGCTCTAGAAACGTTCTAAAGTTCGTAGTCTAAATATTTTGACTTCATCCTATACCTTTATAACACGTTTCTATAAAGCCTAACAGTTCTAACGATCTTCATCTCTTTGGAATCGAAATATACATGAGTATGGATGAAGATAACAAATTTTGTTTGAAAGAGGCATTTTCCGACGATGCTCTAAATGGCGTGGTCTCAGAGAAAATGTTCCGAAAGAAAGCCCTCGGATCCCCATATTGGATCGCTTCGCTCGCATTTCATCCCCCACTTTTCAAAAGCTGCGCGGTCCCTGGTGAATAATAGCCGGTTGGGCCATTCGAAGACGCTTCAGAGCCTGTCCATTTGAGTGTAATGTATCCCTTCCACAGGTTCGGACCTGCTATTCAAACGTGCACAGTAAAATAAAATACATATTCTCACCGTTCATGTGACTGGACTAAATCTAACATTCTTTGACGCTCTCTGATAATTTCTTTCAAATTCGAAATTTCCGATTCGTAAGAATTCTTCATGTTGATTATTTCAGTTTCTTTTTCTGCCATTCTGAACGAAAAAACAGCACTGAATTAGGCCGGCGTAAACAACTATACAACTCCTGTAAGCAGGCTTAAACTAGTCTTGGTTTACACTCTTTTATTTATAAGAACAATTTTAAAAGAACACGAGCCTGGATTTTGCCCAGATTTTAAGAACAAAATAAGAACAAGCTGAGGCTGGCCTTTTCAAAAGGCCTAAGAATATCAGCTAAAGATGCAAGTAAGGCAGTCAGACTGAACGTAAAAAGCAAGCAAACAAAGAAATAAACAAGAATGCTGCATTTTCACATAAACCTAGTACCACTCCAGACATTCGCTGAAAAACATACATATCTAAGTAGCCAAGGAATTAAGAACAGATTAAGAACATTTCAGGCTCCAAAACGGCAACAATTTAAGAATAGCCAGCTTCGATCAAAATTTCCTGGTTCTTATAAAAAAAGAGTGTATTTCACCCTGAATAAACCAGTTCACTCAATCCACATTTTGGTGTGAAAGGGAGTATTTGAAAAGGAGACGCGTTACAAATTTGAATCTATGTACAAATCAATGAAAATTAGAAAGCATTTCTAATTTGAGTTAAAGCGGGAGTGAGCGTTCTGGTCTCCCTGTTGGGCCTCTTGCCAGGGTCTCTGTGCCGTTTCGAGGCTGTCTTGTGTATAAAGGGCTGAAAAATTGTTTGGAACTTTCTCATTCATATTTGCAAAATTTCCCACCCGCCCTCCCATTCCGGTGTGCTGGATAGTTACTGGCCATAACTTTCTGGCATGCCTTGTACACAGGCCCGCGGGAAAAACAGGTTTTTCTTCACCAAACCCCAACCTTTGGGCTGAAATTTTGATTATTTGCAATTGGGCCTGTGTACATTCGCCCAACTTGCTCCTATGATGACAGAACACAGGCCATCATGCTAACTTGTTATGTTAGACTTAAGGCTCAACAGCTCTGGGGGGCATGGCCAAATTTAATGGTGGTTCGGATTTGGGTTTGTGGTTGCGAACGACCAGGCTTTAATTTCAACTAATCTCATCAATTTTTGAAAGAATCCTGTTGTTACTTTAAAAATATCGAAACAGTTACAAGAAAATTATATTATTTTCATAAAATCATAAAAATCCCCAAAATCTCGTTCGCAAATCATTTTCAATGTGCTTTTGCCACTCACAAAAAATTAACGTCTGATGCATTGGCAAAACAATCAAACATTTTGAAATATATAAAGTTTGCTTTTCAAACAGAACGCTATATCCATTGGCCACGTTCCTAAACATTGCTCGTCAAACATTTGTGGCACAATCAGGAAATGTTTCGAAGTTTATCAAAAGCATTGCTAAGAAATTCTGCTTGTCAAGCAATGTTTTGTGGAGCATACTACAGTGACATCCGCTATCTCGAACTCTCAAGGGAAACTGGAATTTGTTCGAGATAGCGACTGTTCGAAATAACGGGATGACCTATATAAATATAAAAAATTATACTTTTTAAGTCAGAAAAGGAGCCCCTATTAACATACAGGGTTACTGATCCCTAATTTCATCAAACAAGTCTGGTATTTTTTACATAGGAGTCAAAGCTCATCTATTGGTGAAATTGAGATAATGGCGATGCAGCACATCTCGAAAGAGAACAGCTTCATCTATTGTGTACATGGGAAGCATATCACTTAGCTGCTGTCTTTCCCGCTCCACTAGGCGAACGTATACATATTTTCAGCCTGTCTCTTTATCCATTTCAGCAGAAAATTTGGCAATGTTCGAGATAAAGAGCAGGTTTTCCTCCATGGGAAATCGAAAATGGTTCGAGACAGCTAATGTTCCAGATAACGGGGTTCGAGATAGCGGATTATTCTTCTATACAAACCCTTATACGAAAACAAGGGGAAATGGACAATCGTTCGAGATAGCGAACGTTCGAGATAGCGGGCAGTCGATATATGGGAAGGTCAACTGTAGTTACCTTTCAGTCATTTCTGCTTCCTTCAGTTTTGACAACTTTTTGTATTTCTAGAGACACAATGAAAAATATAATTCATACGATAGAGGCCCCTCAAGGGGGGCCAAATCACGCGATCACGCGCAATTTTTCGACGATTCACGCAATCACGCACGATAAAACTTCATTTTCACGTGCATACAACTTCAGGCGTTGCTCCCCGAAATTTTGAGCAGGATCTGTATATAGGATGCTTAATTTCATATAGCTAAAGGATTGGCTTTGAAAAATTCTTTCCACGACGAGTTTGTAACAGGGAACACACAAAATTAAGATTTTAGGGACTTAATTAATTCATCATATGAGAGAATGACAGAAATATAGTTAGCTGACAATGCTCGATGGATAAAAGGGCATTCCTGCATTCAAGCAACCTCTCAATTATGTCACCAATACTGTAAATCACGAAATCACGAGCAGTAGCAAAGCATTTCACGCGACACGCAGGAGTTTAGATTCACGTATTCACGCGCGAAAATTTCTCGTTTCACGAAATCACGCATGAAAAATGGTCCAATAACGCATCACGCAGAACCGCTTGGGGGCCTCTGTTAAATATCATCCCAATAACATGTTTTTATGATAGACCAAATTATTAATGCCTTGAGAATAAGCTCTGCTAAACTATAATATAATGATAGTGACAAAAATAGTGTTAATATGTCCAAAATATAAAGAAACTATTATACAATAGTGAACAAAATATGCAGTGCTATTATGGCCGCAACATAATGATAACATCATATGATAGTGAACAAAATATTACTATAGTACTAATATGGGCAACATGTGATTATAATATTATATGATAGTGAATAAATAATTATTGCTGCTAATTACCATCATAAATTAAAATAACTGATGAAAATGATCACAATACTAAATGGAGTGCTAATGTGATCAACATAGTAAGATAATATAAAATGATAATAAACAAAATATTAATGCAGTGCTAATATGGCCAGCATATAATGATAATATGATATGATAGTGAACAAAATATTAATGCAGTGCTATTATTTCTACCATAAAATGATAATATAAAATTATAATGAACAAAGTATTATAACAGTGCAAATTTGCTTAATAGAGCCGTGGCGAATCGGTTGATCATTAGACATGATAATAGTGATATTAGAGAGCTTACCAATTTTGCTAGTTCGTCACGATCTTGAGCACTTTTTTCTGCCTGCAAAACAAAATGATATTTCTCTCAATTCTAAGTCATGGGAAATAAAGTTACTGTATGGACGCGATTAAAGAGAATCATACATAAAAGACAAGGCTTTGTAAACGCTGGTCTCGTTCTCAGACCAAATAGCCTCATATCGAAAGCTCATTTTCTGTATACTTGTAAGATTACAAAGAAAACAAGAAATTGCTTTGAACAGCTTTTTGGGCCTGACAATTATCAGGGCATAAACATCAGGAACAAACGAAAAAAAATGAGTAAGTAGAAATTTATACCCAGATGTCGATATCAAGATGTACCAATTAGAAAAGAATGTTTTTGCTTAATTTTCCATACTTTTCAAAAGGAATGCCAGAAAATGAGGACTCGGAATTGAGAACCAGAACGAAGTACAAGAACAAGGATCTAACACATGAATCGAGGACCTAGGGCCAGGATTCAGGACCAGAACCAGGACTGATCACCTAACAAAAAGCTGAGGACCAGGACTCAGGACCAAGGAATGACGACCAGGACTCAGGACCAGGACCTAGATCTGAGGAAAAGGACTAGGACCAAGGAGCAAGACCGGGATCAGAAAGGTGGAAAGGTACGAGGGCCCACGAGCAGTCAATCCCACTTGGCTGAATTCTCGTCTTATTGAGAACAATAGCAATTATCTCGAATCAGATAACTTGCACCCTGGACCTTTATACCATTGTTAACAAGAAGCCGCACGAAAGATTGATATGAAAAAGTTCAAGTGATCTACGAAGCATTTCGGTCTCCAGTCTGACTGTGGCTAGACGAACCCGAACGCGTTGATAATAGCCAGGCGAATGGACGAACAGGGTCCTTTGTCGACTCAAAATCTAAAATGGAAAAGAAAAATCTCAATAATATTTACCACAGATAAAACTTGTGTCAAAGTTTCTGTTGCAATCTGTTCTTTCTCTCTTGCAGTATTTACTTGTCGTTGAAATACGAGGATTTTTTTCTCGAGTTTTCTGAAAAATGAGCATTGTATTTATATAGGGGCTGTGTTAAGTCAAGTCAGGTAAGGTAAAGTTAGATCAGGTCAGGTCAGGTCATGTTAGGTCAGGCCAGGTCAGGTCAGGTCATTTCAGGTCAGGGCAGGTCAGGTCAGTTCAGGTCGGGTCAGATCAGGTCAGTTCAGTTCAGGTCAGGTCAGGTCAGGTCAGGTCAGGTCTGGTCAGGTCAGGTCAGGTCAGGTCAGGTCAGGGCAGGTCAGGTCAGGTCAGGTCAGGTCAGGTCAGGTCAGGTCAGGTCAAGTCAGGTCAGGTCAAGTCAAGTCAAGTCAAGTCAAGTCGAGTCAAGTCAGGTCAAGTCAAGTCAAGTCAAGTCAAGTCAAGTCAAGTCAAGTCAAGTCAAGTCAAGTCAAGTCAAGTCAAGTCAAGTCAAGTCAAGTCAAGTCAAGTCAAGTCAAGTCAAGTCAAGTCAAGTCAAGTCAAGTCAAGTCAAGTCAAGTCAAGTCAAGTCAAGTCAAGTCAAGTCAAGTCAAGTCAAGTCAAGTCAAGGCAAGGCAAGGCAAGTCAAGTCACGTCACGTCACGTCAAGTCACGTCATGTAAAAGGTCAATCATAAGGTAAACTTAAATTAATGACAAATCAAATTTCTATACAATAATGTTGGTCAAGAGTTCCCCCGACAACATATTGTTTGTAATCACATACTGAGGCAAACCAAATGATATCTATAACTGTGTTTACCTTAAAGCCTTTGAAGTTAAATCCAGTTCAATTTGCAGTGTGGAATTCTTTGCGGTTTCATCTAAACAAAAGATAAACTTCAGTTGAGAACAGTACAATCAAGCATGAAATTTCTATCAAAATTTTATCTTATTTATACGTTAAAAGAAGGGGCGTCAAACAGGAGGAGATGGTTAACCGTTGTCTACCTTACCTGTTAATCTGATAGCCAAGTGCTGTTTTTCCTTGCAGATTGCCTAAAGACATCAAGTATTAGAAAAAAATTACAAAATTTTTCAGAAAGTATTGAAAGTATTTTCATGGTCCATTAAAAACTGGCAAACACAGTTTGCTTAGTTTGATATTGTTATCAATGGGCAAGAGGCATGCTTCAGGGGGTAGCTTTAATAAATTATTCAGAAACACAAGTTATTCGCAAACCTGCAGCTGCATTACGTTGCTTTCGTTATCCTTTTTCAGAAATTCAATCTCTGAGGTTAAGACCCTGGAATAAATTCAAAAATGGAAAAGAAAAGTAACGTTAAGTAAAAGTAAAGTAAAGTAAAGTAAAGTAAAGTAAAGTAAAGTAAAGTAAAGCAAGGTAAAGTAAAGTAAAGCAAGGTAAAGTAAAAGTTAAGTAAAGTAAAGTAAAGTAAAGCAAAGTAAGAAAAAATTATTTGAAGCAAAGTATCGTAAATAAAAGTAAAGTAAAGTAAAATAAAGCAAAGCAAAGTAAAGTAAGTAAAGTAAAGTAAAGAAAATTGAAGTCAAGTCAAGTAAAGTAAAGCAAGGCAAAGCAACATAAAGTAAGGTTAAGAAAAGTAAAGTAAAGAAAAGAAAAGTAAAGTAAAGTAAAGTAAGGCAAAGTAAAGAAAAGCAACGTAAAGTAAAGTAAAGTAAAGCAACATAAAGTAAGGTAAAGAAAAGTAAAGTAAAGAAAAGAAAAGTAAAGTAAAGTAAAGTAAAGTAAGGCAAAGTAAAGAAAAGCAACGTAAAGTAAAGTAAAGTAAAGCAAAGCAAAAGTAAAAGCAAAGTAAAGTAAAAGTAAAAGTAAAGTAAAAGTAAAAGTAAAAGTAAAAGTAAAGTAAAGTAAAGTAAAGTAAAAGTAAAAGTAAAGTAAAAGTAAAAGCAAAAGTAAAAGTAAAGTAAAGTAAAGTAAAGTAAAATAAAGTAAAGCAAAGCAAAGTAAAGCAAAGTAAAGTAAAGTAAAGTAAAGTAAAGTAAAATAAAGTAAAGCAAAGCAAAGTAAAGCAAAGTAAAGTAAAGTAAAGTAAAGTAAAATAAAGTAAAGCAAAGTAAAGTCAAGTAAAGAAAATTGAAGTCAAGTAAAGTAAAGTAAAGCAAGGCAAAGCAACATAAAGTAAGGTTAAGAAAGTAAAGTAAAGAAAAGAAAAGTAAAGAAAAGTTAAGTTAAGTTAAGTTAAGTTAAGTTAAGTAAAGCAAAGTAAAGAAAAATAAATTAAAGTAAAGAAAAGTACTGGTAAATGAAAGTAAAATGTAGTAGAGATAAGTAAAGTAAAGACCCTCGAAGAAATTTAGAGAGATAGTAAAGAAAAGAAAAGTAAGGTAAAGTTAAGATAAGTAAAGAAAATTGATGAAAACATCATTGTGGTGAGCCATTAACTATAATTTTATTAATAGTAATTTTTCGGTAACCTTTAACGGTTACCATCATCAGACTATTAGTGCAGAAAAAAAATTGATTAAAAACTAGAAGTGAAGTAAAGAAAAATAAAGGAAAGAGAGTAAAATAAAGGAAAGTAAAGAAAATAAAAGTAAAGTAAAGAGAAGTAAAGTAAAGTAAACAAAAGTAGATTAAAGAAAAGGGAAAGTAAGGAAAAGTTAATGAAAAGTAAAGTAAAGATAAGCAGAGAAAACTAAAGTAGAGTAAAGAAAAGGTAAAGTTACAAAAAGGTGAATTTAATGCAAATTAAAGTTAAGATTAAGATTAGGTAAAATAAAATAAAAGTAAAGGTAAAATAAAGTAAACAAAAGTAGAGCTAAACTAAACCACAGAAAAGATAAAGTTAAGTAAACTAAGGGTAAATTAAAGAAAAGTAAAGTAAAGTACAAGGTAAAGTAAAGTAAAGAAAATTGAAGTCAAGTAAAGTAAAGTAAAGCAAGGCAAAGCAACAAAAAGTAAGGTTAAGAAAAGTAAAGTAAAGAAAAGAAAAGTAAAGGAAAGTAAAGTAAAGTAAAGTAAAGTAAAGAAAATTGAAGTCAAGTAAAGTAAAGTAAAGCAAGGCAAAGCAACAAAAAGTAAGGTTAAGAAAAGTAAAGTAAAGAAAAGAAAAGTAAAGTAAAGTAAAGTAAAGTAAAGAAAATTGACGTCAAGTAAAGTAAAGTAAAGCAAGGCAAACCAACAAAAAGTAAGGTTAACAAAAGTAAAGTAAAGAAAAGAAAAGTAAAGTAAAGTAAAGTAAAGTAAGGCAAAGTAAAGAAAAGCAAAGTAAAGTAAAGTAAAGTAAAGTAAAGTGAAGAAAAGTAAAAGCAAAGTAAGTAAAGTTAAGTAAAAGTATAGAGTAAAGTAAAGCAAATTAAGGTAAAGAAAAAAATAAGTTTAAGAGAGGCAAGGTACTTTATAGTGTAAACTTAAGCTTAGAAAAGTTGAGCCAGTCAAGTCAAGTCCTGG
>JACTAT010000011.1:1327288-1358719 GCA_014526335.1 Chrysaora quinquecirrha
ACCATGTTCATCACGTGTAATTTTCTAAATTTTGAATTGAAATGGCTGCACATAGTTCTTAGTTGCTAAGAAAAATTAAATTCAAATTATATAACCGTTCTTGATTGTTCAGTTCTTACTTTAATTGCTGTGTTGAACAAAAAAGGGTTCTTTATTCCTTTATTCAGTTGTGTATCTGCTCAGTCCAATTCAACGCAACATGTTATGTTATGTAAGTCAACTCTTATCTTACCAAAGACAAATAGTTGACCATAATCTTCCTCCTCATGTTTGAATAACAGTAATCAATAATTACCAAAATCATTATTTCAATTTTTCAAATTGCCTTATCAAATTTCAATACTTGTTTAAAAATCGAAATCGTGTGACCTGCTGATCTAGATTTGGAGCATCCGATGTCAAAAGGATTTCAATAGAAGGCGTGGATGTTTCTTAATAGGTCTTTTGTATAGAAAAACCGACTGAATTCTGTTTTGAGTTTTGATAGTCTGATGATGGTCTGTTTTGAGTTGGTCAGGTTTGCTTTAAGGTAATCTAGACAAACACTTTATCAGATTACGAGCATCTCATATTACGAGATTATAGATTCCATGTTTTCTAGATTCCATGTTTTAAAGATTCCATGTTTTCTAGATTCCATGTTTTAAAGATTCCATGTTTTCTAGATTCCATGTTTTAAAGATTCCATGTTTTCTAGATTCCATGTTTTAAAGATTCCATGTTTTCTAGATTCCATGTTTTAAAGATTCCATGTTTTCTAGATTCCATTTTCCAGTTTCCAGATTCCAGATTCCAGGTTTTAAAGATAGCCAAACACTCGCATGAAATTGAAGATGAAAGTTGGTACAAGGGATCGGCGATGTGGAAACCAGGCTTCGAATTTTAGAGAAGTGGCATCCCAGTGGCATTTCTTCAATTTTTCGTGATCGCGAGAAAAATAGTGGCAAAACCCAAATCAGTAGATTTTGGGGAGTACGAAATCTTAAAATTATGCAAAAAAGCAGAAAAAAGTCAAGAGTGTCATTTAAGTTAGCAAAACTTGTGTATCTCCAACGAACAAGGATATTTTCTTTACACCCCAACATCCATGCAATATGCAGTTTACAGCATGTTTACAATGAATGCAACTAGTAAGTAAGAAAATAAGCGGGGGGATTTTACGTCATTCAAACTTACCATTCATCGATGGCTATAATATCTTTGTCATCATTCTTTTCATTATTCAGCTAAAAAAAGCAGAAAAAGATGTGGTTAAGGCGTATTTATTTGTTTTTATCAACATTTGATTTCTTTCCTAATGGCATGAAAATTTCATCCAAAGCACTTTTAGTTATCTACTCACCAAATGCAGTTTCTGGTTTTCTCGAACTATTTCCAAAATTCTTGTTTTGAAAGATGCAAGTTGACTCTAAAGAATAAAACAAGAGACAATGTATATGAGATTTAGAAATAAAGGAAAAGTGGAGATTCGTAAAAAATATGGATGCAAATAAAGAAATAAAAAAAGAATTTAAGGATATTCTTTTGCGATTATAAATTTTGGATTGGGACAGTCACCAGGATCTCAGGAATTCTTAAACTATTGATACTTGAGACCTGAGCATTGCACTATAGTTGCTGAGGCTCTTGACAACCCTGATCCCTGTGGAGGGCGGGGGGTATATCGATGATTTTACATACCCACCCACTTATAATGTAAGCCCAGACCCTGTATTATGGGTAATAACAAACTGGGTATGAGAGTAATAAGGCCGTCTAGGCCATATTATCAGTAACAAATCAACGACAAACATCTTCGACACGATTAGAACACTTTGAACACGTTTTCTTCAATTTTCCACCCTGTTATATGGGGAATTGCTAAAATCAAATCATATTTTGAGAATTTGAGGGTCAAAAACCCAACCAGATGGGCGGCTACCCAAATTATACTCGGGCCCTGATCTTACTGGCATCACGGACTAGCTGGATAAGACCACCACGCCACAACACCCTCAGTACTCTCTGACTAATACTTTAGCGTATACTTTTTAAGTCCTTACCTCATAAGCTCGAATAAGCTCATTCTTGTCTTTAAGCCTATCATCGTAAGCAAGAATTAACGGTGACAGATATTTTGTATTGATCTACAACATAAAGAAGCAATAATAATAACATAGTTATATAAAATGTTTAATGTTAGGTTTAACATAACACAAAACTTAAGACTAATCTAGACTAACATAAGCAATGGTAGAATTTTTTTACATCAAATTAGAAACAACAGTTACTTACACTTTAAAACATCTTACATGCATTTTTTACGATAGCTTCTATAACGCATTACGATCTTGAGGTTGACGTCCACCGTTTCTAGAATCATTGATAGAATTTCGAAGGGAGCAAAAATTAGGGGTTCTTAATAAAATACAGGATCAACATTATCCGGATTCGATTTTTGAGCAGACACACCCTAGCGAATCTATACGCACTACTGTGGTGGTACTTTTACAAACTGTTGTGGAAAAGCACTACTAAGTGGGCTATTATGCGCGGATGCTTGATGTAGTGGTATTTTTCACATAGGCAAAAATATGCACAAAATACTACAGTATACTTGAAAAAAATTGGACAGGGGGGCTCGATTTACTTTTTTGGGTATAAAATTTGGATAAAATTTACTTTTTTGGGTAAGATATTTCCAATTTATTTTCTCTTATGTTATTGCTTTTCTTATATTTTATTTTCTATTATTTTATTTTCTGCCATCTCACATTAGCTCTTGATGGTCAAAAATAAATACCATGCAACCGTTTATTTGGGCAGCTATGGTTACCCGAAATTGAAAGAATTTACGTTTTTGGTTTTTAAAAATAAACGTTTTCTACTTTTTGGGGGTACTGGACTTTTGCTTCGATTGAGCCCCCCTGTCCATAGTTTGTGAAGTGCCCCCAAAGATGTCTTTAAATCTGCATTACCTCTTTTCGTGGAGGACGATACTTGGCTTGGAATCGGCTCAACTCGATGTTTAACCTATGAACTAAATCGTTAAACAATTAGAGTTGCTTATATACAACCTAATATTAAATTGTACTGTGACATGGTATTATGGTATTACCGGTACAATATCTCTCGTAGGGACACTATTGGAAAGCACAGTCGAGAGAACAGACTGTTTTGGCAATAGGACACGAACGCACAAGAAGATAGCTACCATTTTGATGAAGTTTCCTTGTAATTTAGCACTATAGGTTAACAAAGCGTGAACACCTGCCTACAAAGGCTTAGTGTAGATCATGCAAGAGGAATTTGCCAAAAAGCAAACTGTTTATTCTAGACTACCTTCCTTCACAGTTTTTACGATAGGATAGGTCCTCGTATATAAATGGCAATACAACATTCATTTCAATTCTAGCTGGTTTGGCACAGGACTTTGGGGCAGAACCATACATTGCAAAACTTTGGAATTCTGAAAAGAAAGTGCCAATATGACGTTTTCATTAGTTCGTCGAGTATAAGGGTGAAAGAAAATAACTAGCGTGTTGAGTTCAAGTTCAAACAACTGAAGAAAATCGACAGGGATCTGACGCATAGCGACGTTATTCTTTGTCATTTTGTCCACAAAGTTAATTTCGCTTTTTCATCAAGACAAGGAAAATTCTGAATAAATTTTGGTAATATCGTAAAATTTCATTTCAAAACAGATTTGTAATCAAACCATGTATTTGATTTAGATATTGGAAGGCCAGTGCCTAGGCCTGTTTTGTTCTGTTGGGAATATTCGTAGTAATTTATTCTGAACATGGCTATTTTGAAAGACTAATAACTATAAATCCCCAAGAAATTTTTAAATTCTCTAGAAGAGATACTTGGGCTAATTATCCTCCCAAAACGTACGACACAATCAACATATAATGTTATAAAACAAAACCATAGCAGCAAGAAGGCAATACATTATACAGGGTGGCCCAAAAAAGGGACCTCTTTATTAAATAATTTATAAATAATTTATTCTTAAGCTGGAATTTCATGAAATTAACACTGCATGATGTTCAACGCAAAAGAGATATTTCTTTTAAATATCGTGATTATATGGGTTAGCATCTCTGAATAAATTGACTTTAAAATTTTACCATCCAAAAACACACTGTAACAGAATGTGCAACATTATATCCTTGGGCAACAGAACGGAAAAATCAACAACTCATTCTTTCCGACAAATGATATGTTAAAAATGTCCTCAATCCTGCTCAGTACACTTCTCTAATACTACTGACCATGCATTAACACCCGTGGCAATTACAATTTTGCATTGAGATAATGATTCCCCTATGTGATTCCCCTTCACGCACGATCGCAGTACTCAGCGATGGATTATAAACAGCTGGTTTTTGGACATCAGGAATTTAACGTCTAATTGCGCCAAAATGGAAGCTCGTATCATAACAATATTTCTCCACGATATCGTACTTGAGTTGAATATTTCCTGGTATAAATTTTATAGAATTCCTCCTTGAGAAAAATTATTCAGAAATTATTTACCTAAGGGGGTCCCTCTTTTTTGGGCCACCCTGTAAGACAAATTTATAAATAAATGAATGAATTAACGAGTGAATGAAGCAATAAATGCATTAATCAATGAAAGAATGAGTGAATAAATAAATGAATGAACGAATGAATAAATAAATAAACGAATCAATGAATAATTTAAAGAATGAACTTAAAAGTTAAAGGATAAATGAATGAATGAATGAATGAAAGAATGAATAGATGAAAACATGAATGAGTGAATACATGGCTGGATGGATGGATTAGCAAGTTAGTTACTGAATGAATGAATGAGCGAGTGAATGGATGGATAAATCAATGAATAAAAACAAGTTTGAAAAAGAAATTTGGGAATAATGAATACCTGTAAAATGAACGAATGAAGGAGTGAATAAATGAATGATAGACGAACGAAAAGTAAAGAATGAAAGTAAAAACAAATGTATTAATAAGTGATCTAATGCGGATACTTATTTCTTCCTTTACCTGCATCATCATAATGGAATGAGATTTTCTTCAATGCATCATTTTCTTCTTGCATCGAAGCATTCAAATCCATCAATGCTTGTCTTTCCGCCTCCACAGCCTTCAATCTGCTTTCAAGAAGACTAAATTGAAGATGATGCTCCGTATAGTGAGCTCTTGGTGACGAAGTACTTGTTATCCTTGGAGGGGAGGATTTTGTTGAATGGTCAGAATAACGAGGTGATTTTTTTGGTTTCTGTGAATATGATTTCTGCGACTTGAGGATTTTCTGTTGCTGTTCATCAACAAGCTTAAAAGGAATGAAAAACAATAGAACATTTCAAAGAGATATGGGTCGGGCGACATTTTCTTGGAGCTGGCAGCAGCTTGAGAAAGGGAATCCTTTCAGCAAGTAACAACCTGGATTGAGGTCACACCAGAAATAATAGTGCCGCGAATTTTGCTTCAAATTCATGTATTGCAGAGGAACTGAAAGAAAGTATTCGATGCATAGCTTATCAGTTCAAAAAGCCATTTAATCAAGCATGTTTCGATTTGTTTGTGAATTGCATCTGGTTTCCTGCGATTCTGCAGATATTTTTGACCGAAATGAAAGCAGTTGCATGAGGTGAAGTAATGCAACGATCGAAATGACGGTGAGGTAATGCAACGATCGAAATGACGGCGAGGTAATGCAACGATCGAGATGACGGTGAGGAAATGCAACGATCGAAATGACAGTTGATGCATTACCACATTCAAGATCTCGGCCATCTTCCAGAAAACTTTTGCGCCGACCCAGACCCCTGTTAAAGGGTCCATTGATGTTTTTCAACCATCCAGGTTAGTACATCTAAATCATCCAGAACAACAGGGACAATTTAGAAAGATAATCGGTTCAAAACAACCAATATCTTCTCGGAAGTACAATGACCGGGGATTTTTGTTTCACAAATAAACAGATTGTGGAGGATTCTTCGTTACAACACAGTAACACCTCATCAAATCGATGCAAAATTGAGTTGTACTAAATTTTTCGAAATTCCGAGAAAAGGGAAAACATCGTTAAAGCTTTCTTCGTATGACACTCTTCAAAGTAAGGACCTGATTACATGAGCAGGGATAGCCCAGCTAACTTGGCTGTCCCAGCTGACAGGGATGAGATTTTGCTTTTGATTACATGAAGGATTTCACCCCAGGGCTGACAAAACAATTCGGCGGGAAAATCGATTCACGATTTTACGGCGCGCTGTAAACATGCGCAGTTACAAAAGTTTTGAAAACAGACCTGTCTTCAGTCCTGCTATGCGATTACATGAGAAAAATGTCACATTTCCAGCCCTGTAAACAGGGCCAGCCCGGTTGTGCTATGCTGGAATCCCAGCTACAAGGGATGGCCCTGTTATCATGTAATTGGCATTCAATTTATTACACATTTCCTATTGGCAAAGGGATCTCGCCCAAAATCTTCCAGCTCGGTCAGCGTCCTGCTCATGAAATCAGGCCCTAGAAACTTCGAAAACAGAACAAAACAATTGACTCAGGCGAAATTTCTACTTGGGCTCGGATCGATATGCGCCTAGACTACCGGTAAAAAGAAGCTGCACGGGTAATGCTTTGAACACAAATCAGCACTCGGCATAGGGCAGAAAGACCAATTACATTCATTGAAAGGTGCAAGTGAGAAAACAAACTCTTTGATATGATACCTTTTGTTGGTCGTTATATTTCTTCTGTTCATCCAGTATCATTTTCCTCAATTCAATTAATTCTTTTCGCGAGCATTCTGTTGCCTACTATCATCTACAGAAGAAGTTGCAATTTTCTTCATTTGTGATTCCAAATCAGAAATCGTCATCAGTATGCGCTCTTGTCTCTTTTCCATTTCATGCTGAACTTTCAACTGTTGTTGTATTTGTGCACTATGGTCTATGTCAGAACTATTCCTCGAAGCTTTAGACATCGATTGATACAATCCGTTCATTTGTTCCTGGATTTTTGCTTGATTATCCAAAACAACCCTTTGGATGTCTCCTTGTCTCTTCAGTTCCTCTTCAGTAATCATCATCATTTTTGTCACGTCAAAATTCTCTTGCGAATGTGGCGTTGTATATGTACTCACTAAATTTCTCTTTTTACCATCGTCTACATGTTTCCCAGCCTCATCCTCATGTTTCGAAGCCTCGTATCCATGTTTCGAAGCCTCGTCTGCATGTTTCTTTGCCTCATTTCCACGTTTCTCAGCCTTTCTGTCACTCTCCACCACCTCTTTAGCTGTAGTTGATATCATGCTATTTGGTTTCCAGTCAGTCTCGATATCGTGTTCATCACTTACAAGGTCACCTAGCTTCAGTTCTTCACTTGAATATTGCTGTAAAGCATTCTCGGCAGCCATTACCGGTTCCTCTACTACCATATTGAAATTTTTAGGCCCAGATAACGAATTTTCCATCTCAAATCTTTTTCTTATTGTGGACACCCTGTGAGCTCCCTCAGTGACGGGAGAAACATACTCACTGATCGTTTCACGAGCCACAGGGACATCATAATCAGGTATAGGTGTTGCTTCACTCATCTTACCTTAAGGGAATTAATTTTCGCGGGAATTAATTTTCGCGGATTTTGCTCATTTCCGCGAAAATTAGTTCCCGCGAAATTCCCAAAATTATGTTCATCCGCGAAAATAAATTCCCGCGAAACATCCAAAATTTAAAAAAATCTGAACATTTTGAAGGCTTTTGCCAAATATAGGGAAATATTTCACTGAAAACAAAATATGGTTTTTGCTTCTGTATTTACAGTATCATTTGTATCGTTTGTAAGATTTCTAGTCAAAAAAAGAAAGAAAGGCACTCAAACTATTCCTTGTTTCCTTTTCTTTATATATGAAAATAATTTGATCCGCAAAATAAGTTCCCGTAAAATTCCCTTCACCAACAAGTCCACGAAAATAAATTCCGTTTTTTTCTGCGAAATTTCTGAGAAGAAAAATCCGCGAAAATAAGTTCCCGCGAAAATTAATTCTCTTAAGGTAGATATGCAGCCATGAGGAACATGAATGTCATAAAATCAATTCAGAATAGACCATTTCAACTAAGGGCCTCGTTTTCAAAAAAATTGAAACTAGGCCATAGAGAAATTTCGACTTCAGATTCGAATTGAGCACCTTCTTTTTAGTGTTGAGGCAAAGTTTTATGCTTCTAGTCCTTAAGATATTGATTTTATAGGTATTAAAAGTTTGAAATTCTATAAAGGATTTGACCGTGAAAAATCGCTATGGGTGAAATTTTACACCCTCAATCATTTTACACGGTCAAGTCCCTTATACATATTCAAACTTATAATCGCTATAGAATCAACATCGTAAGGAATAGAAGCGTGAAAATTTGTCTCAATACTGAAAAGAAGGTGCTGAATACCTATTTGAGAATAGAATGGAGATGTTTTCTTTGATCTTGCCGAAAGGTTATCCTCATCAAATTCCTCAATTGTTTCAAACTGGAAACCACCTGATTTTTCATTCACAACCACGTGATCATATGGCAATTTGTAGATTTCACCTTCGCTAGGACCGTCACTAATTTCTTCGATTTGTAGCTCGTTCGATTTCTTTGTTCTACTTCCTTTTGAATTGCGTCTCGCAGGACCAATTTTTGATGACAGCTCTTCATCTATTTCACTAACTGATGTTATGTCGTCACTGTCATAATTTGGGATTTCTTTCACCTAAAATCATACATTTGTCAATTTACATAAGATGTGAATTTCTTTGTATTATGCTTAATCAAGTTTAGATACACTATGTAGTCCATTCAATTCAAGTCCAGGATGAAGTTATGTCCTATGTCCAACCCAGTCCGATTAAGTCAAGAGAGGCCAAGTCAAGTCAAAGAATGTCAATTTGAGTCGAGAGGGAGTCGAGAAGAGAAAAGTCAAGTCAGGGCATGTTGAGTTAAGTCAGGACAAGCCATATCCAGTTGAGCTGAGTAGATAGAGTAAAGTGGAGTAAAATTATGTCCAGCCAATTTGACTCAAGACAAGTTTTGTCAATTGAAGACAATCAGTGTCAAGTTGAGTGGAGTCAAGTCAAGTTGGATCGAGTAAGTCCGGTTGAGCTGAGTCCAGTCAGGTCAAGTTATGTAGAACAAACTAAAGTCAAGTCAAGCCAGGTCAAGTCAAATGGTGCAATGCCAAGTCAAATCAAAACAAATTGAATCAAATCGAATCGAATCAAATTGAATCAAATAAAATTGAATCAAATCGAATCAAATAAAATTGAATCAAATCAAATCAAATCAAATCAAATCAAATTAAATCAAACCAAATCAAATCAAATCAAATCAAATCAAATCAAATCAAATCAAATCAAATTGAATCAAATCAAATCAAATCAAACCAAAACACATCAAATAAAATCAAGTAAAATCAAATCAAATCATATCAAATCAAATCAAATCAAATCAAATCAAATCAAATCAAATCAAATCAAATCAAATCAAATCAAATCAAATCAAATCAAATCAAATCAAATCAAATCAAATCAAATCAAATCAAATCAAATCAAATCAAATCAAATTGAATTGAATCAAATTGAATCAAATCAAAGCATAAGCTCATAAAGCCAAATGTGCCATAACAACATAAATGGTAATACCTTTTCAGTATCTGATCTCAAAGTCGTGTGTTTCTTAACTTTTGCATACAAGTCCTCAACTGCAGATGCTTTTCCATCAGTGATATCTTGATCTGGCAATGGCATTGGTGGCCTTAAGTCAACTGGACTTTCTCTTTCATCATCTGACCTTTTTCTTCGTGACCATGGTAAACCTCTGACATCCCTTACACTTTCATACTCAGGTTCTTCAATATCACTTACATCTTGTAAAGGTTCCTGAGTCCCTGAAGGACCAGGATTCGATCTTGAAATTGACTTTGTCAGAGCAAATTCTGTTTGCTGTTTGTGTGCACTTGAAAGCTGCTGCTCTGACAGTGACCTTGTAAGTACGCTGCCTGCAGCAACAGCTTGGCCAATTCTAGATGCAAATACAATTGCTCTCGCAAGTGGTGATGGTGATCGACTTCTGCTTAAGACATTTGCTGATTTTGGAATGGCAGTAGCAAATGCAGCAGCTGGTATCAATTGGGATGCAATATGCCCCTAGTTAACAAGAAAAGAAAATGATCAGAGAAATAACAATCACTGTATGTGTATGACGAGGATAAGCATTACTTATGTGTGACACAGTAATTAGGGAAGACTAGCATCTCCATTTCATGCATAATGCCATTTGATAGTTCGATTTAGTGGGTGGCAGGCTCTGCAGTTGACAGTCATAAGAATTATTAAGAAAGCTATTTTTCTGTATCATTTCCTAACATATATCTAAAACTGTGGGGTGAATGTGAAATGGTATATTTAGCGCCAGCCGCTACACCTTAGAAGTAGGTTAATTAATTGAGACCTTAACCCTGGCTGTGAGGCTACAGTAGCTCTACTGCAAACCTGGACCTTGCTGAGCTTCTGACACAAGGAGCCAGCATTTTTATGCCATGACCCCACAAAAACATCTCACCTAAAAAGACCTACTACTTTTACAAGTGAATAAACATTTATCCAAAGCGTAATGGGCTCTTTGACACATTCCCTATCAAAATATTACCCATTGTCTTTATCTTTGTCATTTTGGTGTCAAGTAGCTCCTAATGACTGGTGGAGAGAGCTAGAGCACCAATCTATGTGCAAGGCTCCTGCCCAATTTGCTGAATATGGCAGTTCTCAATAAGAGATGAGGTGTTCAACAACTATTCTTCCATCCTATTGTTGGCCTATTGTTCTATAGCAAAACTTTGGTGTGCTAATGCCATACGTATGCTGCAGTGTGGGCTCCTGTAGAGTGGTCTTATATTAAAGCTCTCTCACTTTGTAACATCATAATTTTTAAAACAAGCATTACTGATTGAGGAGAGTCTAGGAAAGGCAAATAATAATGTCCTATTATGGGTTCAGATGCAGTTTTTTTAGCGGACACCTTGGAAAACGCAACCAAAACAATGGTTAACAAAACATACACAATTGATTTGAATGGATGAGGTACAAAACCCTAATCCAATCCAAGCTCAAACCCTAACAATAGCCCTAAAGCATAAACGTTAGGTAACCTAATCCATTTTCTAACTGTGCTATGCATTGTAGTCTTGTTGCCCATGAGGGGTTGCAAGGTGATGTGACATTACATATATGTGATGTTACATATAGATGGTGTTCCATATACTATAGATGATGATTTAGATTGAACACAGGTTTTGGTTATCTTTAGCCGTTGCCCTGTTAAAGATGACCACTGCTAAAAACAGCATTCTAGCTGTGGTGGGTGCTGCCTTGGCTTTCTAAACAAGTCGGCCCACTACCAAGTCTGCCCACCCCTATGGAAAAGTGGGCCCACTGCAATGTCGTTATTTTATACTAGTTATTTTGTTGCATGTGCGGGCCACCCCAAACCCCTGCTTTAACAGTGTACATATACAATTATAAGTACAATTTATTATATTTTAGTGGGCAACTTTGGTATACGCTGACAAGCCGACACAGGTAAAAATGCGTTGAAATCCAACGTGTAATGCAACGTGAAATCCTCCGTATAATCCTACGCGCAATGTAATGCAACGGGCCGTGTAATCCAACGTTACTTTAGACGTGCCCGTGAAATGCAACATGTAATGCAACACCGTATAATACTACGTGTAATGCAACAACGAGAAATACTACGTGTAATGTTCCACTGAGTATAATACTACGTGTAATACGACATCGAATAATACTACGCACAATGCAGCACAGAGTTATGCAAGATTAGATGCAAAAAATAAACAAATTTCACTTCATAACTTGAATTCAAAATTTCATCAAATGTTACTTAAAATAAAAAAAGCAGTTACAAGTTAATAAGGTATTGGGAAAATGTTCATCAGAAGGCTTTTGCATCTCGTTCCACCATAAAGTCATCCTTTCCTCAGCCAACGACATAAGCTTCCATCCAAAGCTCACGAAGCAGTCATACTCAGTATCAACCTGAAATGAATATAGTAAGGTCTAAATATTAGTATATTGTATAATTTGAACTAACAACATAAAGTTAAAACATTTTTGATAAACAAGCAGAAAATAGAAAGTAAAGCAGCCTTTGAAACAAATATACCTATCTTCACACATCCTGGATTCTTTTTAGTCAGCTTGTTTATCAGGTACATGTTCATCTAAAGATGAAAAAATTGGTTTGTTATAAAAACAATTGACAAATATTATTGCATTCTAATATTTTTACATAATATGATCAGAAAAACACTCACCCAAGAGCACAGGATATATAATGCAAAACAGATGTACAGTTTAGTCATTTCCCAAAATCTTTGATCACTCCAGTTTGAACTTCTAGGTGAATCCAATTTGCTTGGCCTGAAATTTAAAGATTAAAGACTATCTACAATGATATTGAACTGAAGAAATGTGCCCACTTTATCTTATGCTTGATTTTGTAAACAGAATAAAATCAGTTATTCAAGATTTGTTATACTCTAAAACTCTTAATACTTATCTTTTATGTCAGAATAACAACTCCTCAGTTCTTTCTTCAACTTTGTCTGCCTTCTCTTTCTTGACACAGTTTGAAGCACCAAGGTTAATTTTTTCTAACTGTCAAATTTCTTGTAAATTTCAAATTCAAATATAGTGCCAAAACAAAGGAATTCCACAATGGAGATTGCACCCAGACCACCAAGGACTTGAGCCGTGTAATCCCACGGAGTATTTTGGCCGTGTAATCCTACGGTTCTTGAAATGTACCGTTGCATTACACAGGCTGTAGTATTACACGAGCCATGTAATCCTACAGTGTATTTTCTAATCATGAAATGCAACATTGCATTACACGGTGTGATGTAATGTATCGTTGCATTACACTAGTCGTGGTGTTACAAGGCCGTGTAATCCCACATTTGTGTGTAATGATCTGGAGGATTACACATGACGTTGCATTTCACATTGCGTTGGATTTCACCGCTCTTTTACCTGTGCGACTTGTCTAACACTTGATGGGCTGACTTGTCTAACACAATAGTGGGCCGACTTAGCATCAGTGGGCCGACTTGTCCTGTTACCCTGCCTTGCCTTGGTGAAGGGGGAATGACTAATGATACCAATGACACAAATCCAAGGCATGAAGATTGATAATAATCTAGAATGGGTCAACAAGGGTATTGCTCTCTTTAGGCCTAGTAATAGGTAGGCCTTGCATTGAAGAAGGGCAGAAGGCCTAACAACCCAAACTTACAAATGGCTCTTTTGAGGACTTTCTCTTCTTAGATCTCCCACGACCTGTACCACTTTGTTGCTTTTTCTTCTTCTTTCTACCTGTTTCAACTTGTCTTTCAGCCATTTTCAAATATTTCTTTCTATTTGTTAGAGATAGTGTTAAATTGAAAGGCAACTTTATTTCCACACAACGATTTCGTTTCTGTCATTTCTGTGAAATGAACAACAACAGCAGCCTCGAAAGCTTTTATCACCATGGGAACGGATAGGCTGCGAAAAAGCTTTTAATTGAATTGTATTCGCGTCACATTACGAGCATTGAAGAGAATTACTGTAGTGTTGACTATTTGTATTCTAAAATTAGCTTGTACAATGTAACTACCTGTTATTGATTACACGCTTTTTTTTATAAGGAACCACTTTATAAGGAACCTACATGTAGAAGGCCCGAAAATTTAAAGAACTTATACTACTAGAGAGAAAATAACTAAAGAACTTTATATTGTTGAATAGTTTTATCACTGCAAATAATCAAGAATTAGAAAGCCGGTTCCATTCATTTGCAGTCGAAAATCACATAAATTGTACGTTAAGCATGTATCAAATGTTTCCTTGAGTAGTCTCGAGCTTTTCTCACATGCAAGTGTCTCTCTTTTATTGTTAAAACCACTGTATGTGCAGTTAAAATTAAGGAACTATTAAGGAACTTTTTGAACTACAATTGCCTCAAAAGAGGTCCAAAAATAAGGAACTTTAAGAACTAGGCCTTGAGGTAGGTTCCTTATAAAAAAAGCGTGTAGATATTGTACAAATATTGATTAATAAGATAGATAAAGATAACAGCTGCTAACACTGCTAACATGGCAACAGGTAACACATGAGCATCACGCCATTGATTTAGAAATTGAAACTGGTGCGCCACACTCGGTAAAGATATTCTAGGGGTTGAGATTCACTTTCTAATTTTGTGCCCTCTTTTTGAAACTGAAAAAGGAGAGTTTCTTGATAGAGAAAAACAATTGCTTGATTTGGCTGCTAGGCCAAGAGGATACAACATGCATTCAGTTACAGTAAAAACCCGCATATAAAAACCTCCCTCAAATAAGAACCTACCCGAACCTACCGCCTGAAATCTCCAATTGTTGCTCCTTTACTGAAGAACCTTTTCACCCTGAATTGTTCTTTTTTTACAGAATATTTGTCTGAACCTAAAAAAACAATCTGGTAGGTATTAGATGTCTTTTTGCCAAGGCTACTAAAATGTTACTAACAACTGTTCATCTAATTGGCTTAAACAAGTCTGTTTTACAACATCGCTGATGTTCCGTATAATACACGTTTTTTTTTTATAAGGAACCTTTGGCCTGAGTTGAGGCTGGAGTTCCTTAACTTTTCAACAAAATGAGGCTGAAGTTCCTTATGCTGCTTCTTTTGGAGAGATATGTTTGAATATAAATGGAGTCTTTTTTGGAAGAACGATGGGAAATACATTGTTATTCTGCTATTTTTTGCACAAATCCTCTTGTTCTTGAAAAAAAATTATTCTTAGTTTTTCATCCGAGCCTCGACGGTTCCTTAAAGTTCCTTAATTTTTTGGGAATTTTCAGCCTCGAGTTCCTTATAAAGGTGTTCCTTATGAAAAAAAACGTGTAAACAAATGATCAATTTTTGCACAATGAAACTTGTGAAAACTTTAACAACCTTTAAAAGGAATCTTAAATAAGAACCTTTCAGCTTAGTTTCGTAAATTCGTAAATGTTATCCTTTAGATAAGAACCGAAACAGCTTGATTTCAAAAAGGTACTGTGGGTTCTTTTGTATGCAGGTTTTTACTGTAGTTGAGTCCTTTATTTCCAAAAGTTTGAGGACTAAACCAGAAAATAATCAAACTTTCTCAAAATAAAACAGCTATTTTTTATTACTGTTAATATTTTTTCGTTAGTTTTCATTTTAGCAAAAATGCAACTCATATTGATTAATCAGTTTTATAAATTGTCTGTGTTGTAGTTTATAGATTGCGCAGAATGATATGCGTTTAAAAAATATTGTAGTCAAAATGAAACATTGCATTTTCTTGTTGTAGTTATATATAATTTTTTGAGATTTAGTTGATAATTACAGTATTTCATATTAGTTACTATGTAATTAGGTTAGAGGCCTACTTGGCCTAGACACCTGAATCATACAAAAGTAATACACCACGTTACTCTAGCAGGTTGTTAATTTTTCAAACAGTATCAAGTCAGCTCAAGTGTTTTATGCAATGTTAAGTCCCTGTAAAGTACAGAGAGAGACGAGCATAGCCAAGTAACTATGTAATTGCTCGTAGCACAAGTGGCGGCCCTCGTAGCCAGCCTTGCTAGGAATGCATGTATCGTGGTCTGGTCGGGCGAGTTGTCTTATCTGAATTCCTTCTGGTCCAGCTAGAAGAACCTAACATCTGCAGCAGATAAGAAGCCTACTCTTAGGTGCCTAATTGCTGGGGGAAAGGTCGAAATAGGCGGGGGGTTGGAACTGCAGTTAGGATCTAATTATAGGAGGGGGTCGGATTTTGTTTGATAAACTTTCTCACAAAACTGCTGAAATGTAGTGCGAGGGGCCATATAGTGCTTATAGGCTAAGAAAATCCACAGTTTTAACGAATACAAGTGAAATTTCACATCAAGAGCGTCAGAGTAAGATAAGTAAAAATATCAACATCAATCAATGCAAATCTTAATAAGCGGGAGGGGGTCCTAATAAAAGCGGCGGGGGGTTGGAATTTTTTCGAAAAATTAATTAGCGGGGGACGGCAATTAGGCACCTAAGAGTACATTAAAAGCGCTTCAGGCACAAGCTTAAATCACAGCAGAAATACACCCGATCTGTTAAAGAGATAGCTACATTTTAACACTGGCATCCGTTTTCATTGAAGGCGGAATTATGTTTCAGCAATACAAGGTATGGCGCCAGTTTCGGCAGAAATAGCTAAGCCCTATCTGTCATAGCCTGCGTCCAGACTCAAACTGATCAAATCAGTAGAGTCTGCGCAACTACGTCCAAAAGCTTGTTCTGCTGACTCAGCAATCTCGTTTTCATTTTAAACCGCGCGCGTTGCTCCGATGGAAGTCCATGCGGTGAACGCTCCGCTCGGCCTGTTCATTTCCTTGTGGCGTGGCTTAGATTTACTTTGTAGCTTGGTGTCCTGCTAGATACTTGTGAAAAATAATAAAGTAAGTCATGTCGTGCGTTATTTGTTTCACTGAGTTCACAAAAAAACAGTCTTGGGACTTTAATTTAGTGGATGGAAAGGGCGACTTCGATGTCAGGAAAGCTTTTACAGCGCTTGAACTTCGTTGTCGAAATACGGCCTACTACCGACGAGAAGTCCTAGATACGTTTGCAGAGCGTGCCTTCGGCAGTTGAAACGATTGCACACTGCTCGCTTGAAAGTGGAAGAAATAGAAGCAGAGATAGAGCAGAAATACACATCTGGGGCAATGAAAGGAGGGATTGCTGTTAAATCAAATACCGCGAAAAGACTGCTGGCTTTTGAAGAAGAGCATTCTGATTCTGCCAGTGTGAAGCAACCATTTGTACCAGTACCTTCAGTTGCTGTCATCAGTGTCAGTAGCATGGACAGTGCAGTGACCCCAGACGATATCATTGATAGATCATCTGTGCCATTGAGTCCAATTGTGAGTCGAAGCCAAGTTATTGCTACACCTGCAAAGAGGGTTACTGTAGTAAAAGAGCACGATTCAGTTGCAACCACAAAAAGAATGGCTCACCCTATATCTGCTAGCACACCAGCTAAAAGAAACAAATCTGATTCTTGGGTTGATGACTGCAAAACAAGGGCATCTGTAACAGTTGTTTGGCAGTCTGTTACAAAACAAAAACAGCTTCCAGATGATCTTGCAGCAGTTGGTGCAATGCTATGCAGAGGAACCTATAAGCAAATAGCTACTTCTGTTTGGAAACATCAGACATTGCGTGGTTTCCTCAAAGAAATTTTTCTGAAAGAGATCTACAAGGAATGCCAGCAGCTTTGTCAATTGAAAGAAAAGCCTGACAACTCTAAACAAGCCATGAAAATTTTAGAGCACTGCCCAGAAAAGAAACGAACCTCCCTGAAGCCAAGCTGTCTCCGTTTAACAAGCAAGGAAGACATAACCAGGTTCAACCTAGAAGAATTCGATGCAATAACTTTTTATAGAAACAGGGTGATATTAAATTAAAGAATTGTTGTCTCATGGCCCAGTATCTACCTTTGCCAATTTTGAAGTGCAAAGTATGGAAATTGCAAAAAGTACTATGCGAGTTGCTGTTAAAATTATGCTAGGGGGCTTTCCAAGCTTGATTTATGTCCATTTGTTTATATCAACTAGCATGTACTATCATGTTATGCATTTTCCATGTTTTGTTTTATACTTATGTAAGCCTGTTCACAGTACAAAAACTAGCCTGGATGTGATCTAGATTTACTAAGGTCACAGCTCGGTTTGTGATTGCCAACATTTACAGATGTTCTTGGTCTAAAAGAAACAGTGGTCCAAACCAAGACCTAGGCTACTTTTTATAATGAACAAGGCTATAGGTATAAAATTTTCTGAAATTAAATGTTAAAAGCCTGGTAATGTACTTACATAATTAAGATTTCTTTTTAAAATAATGTAAACTGTTAGTTAATTTAAGTAGATATATTAAGTAGATTATCCTTAGATATATTCCAAGTGCTCTTTTCAGTATATATGCAATGCATTCTAGATGTAGGTACCTAGAGAGTTTATTTACTTTACTTTAAAAATATCATTATTGTTGTAACTAATTTCAGTTTGTAACAATTATGTAATATTCAAAATTGCAAATGCTAGTTAAGGTGTCTGAGTCATGCTACCTTACCAACACTTCTCGTGTAAAATATATCAACATCTTGGTGAGGGTTGTGAGAAAAATAATCCCGTCCATTATACAATTTAGTGGGCTCATCTGAAAGTTTTGGATATATGGAACTGAGTTGGTTGGCAAGCTGGCTTGATTCACTCACTGCTTTTAAACAAGAATTAATGTATCCGAGTAAGGTAAGAAAATGGAGGCATGTGCGAGAAATCCTGTTTTGAGGCAGTCAAGTCTGCCTCTGGTTCTGTAGGTCGTGGGGATGAAATTCTCAGGGGCTATAATTATGAACTATTGTACACTATTCGAAACCCCATGCACTGCTGCCTTCATATTCTTACCTTAAAGTTCTTGAAATATTTCAAATAGATCCTAAAATACACTTTGAAGGATTTGAAATGGTTTTAAATTACATGCTGGTAAACATACATAGTTCCGCTGAAAAGCTGACCCCAGTAAGAAAGTTTCTGAAGTCAATCCAGAATCAAATATTCATATTTGAAGCGTGTCTGCTAAATGCCATTAAGCCAACAGTTCACTTAGCTGCCCATCTTTAAAGCTCCAGTTGTGTAGCTTTGTGTTAACAAATAAAGATTGCTCTTTTTGCTTTCTAATATTACATGTACTGCATTGCATGCAACAATGGGATTTTTTGTGTCAGTCATTGGAGCAGAATTCTACTCAGTTGTTCTCAGATCTTTTACCATAATCAATGTGCCCTGAAATTCTGTTCAGTTGTTCTTAGATCTATTGCAATGTTCCAATGATTTAAAAAACGTGTTATTCTTTTCCATGATCTGCTGATGTGAATCAAACCAAATATCTTGTCATCTTTCGTTTGCTATCTTAAAAAATGTTTAAGCTTCTGGTTATTTTATTCATTATCAAGTTGTATGCCCGTTTGGATATATTTTCAAACCAATTCCATTTCTTCGTCATCATCAGCAATTGGCTGTATGTGGAAGTAATCAACAACATTGCTTAAGGAATGGTCTTGAGGGCCAGATTCATCCAGAGCATTCAGAGCATGATCATAATCAATCATACGACCTGTGCTATCTAAGAAGCTAATTTCAGAGTCATCTCGTACATCAATTCCACAGCTGAAACTCTTGAATTCGCCATTTTGAACTAACTCACCCAATCCACAAGATTACCGCGCGCGAACACAACGAAATCTCATGCGGCCGCTCAAAGAAGAAAACAATAGCACGCTGGGATTGACCAATCAAATCGCCTGCCAAAAAATTGGCAGGCGATTTGATTGGTTTAGTAGACAAAAGAAAACAAAAGAGAATTGAAGAAGTAATGAAACGAAAAAGAGGCCAGAACAAGCTTTTGGACGTAGTTGCGCAGACTCTACTGATTTGATCAGTTTGAGTCTGGGCGCAGGCTATATCTGTCAAAGATATATATTTAACGCCAACCTCGACTGAAATAAGTCTGATCACTTAAAGAAATACCTTTAATGCATCGTCTTTCATGAAATTTGTATTTCCTTAAAGAAACCTTTAAAAATTCTCTTTTGAAAGATACTCTCGTCAGTTATTGAAATTGCTGTAGCTAAAAGGGGAAATGTGTTAGGCGGAAAAGGTAGAAAAGGCTAAAGCTTAGGCGCCAAACACGGCAGCAATAAGCTCGATCTGTTTAAGATATACCAGGTTTTATAGAAAAACAGCTGCCGTCTTCAAAAGGTATAATTTTGGCTAATCGGCGATTTTATCGCATTTGACGCCAAAAATGCAGAAAATGATTGAAACGGTCCACCTCTGATACAGAAATTAGTAGAATTGACAAAAAGGTATCTTTCAATTTTGTGTTTATGACGGAGCTGGATAAGATGCATCTTAAAAGACTTATTTAGATAATCGAAGTTTCAATTGATAAATCAGATGCTGAGTTTGAAAGGTGCATCTTTTCCATTTCTTCGACATCGTCGATCAATTCAGACGTCCATCATGGAATACTTCAAGAACGATACAAATATTCGGAACTTTTCAACACCGAAAACAAAAACACCAAGTAATGGGACGGCGGCAAATGTCGTTCTGAATTCACGAAATATATTTCTTATTTTCTTATATTCCGTGATTTGTGTGGTCGGTATTTTAGGCAATGGCTATGTTTGTCAGATGATTCTACGAAACAAAAATAAGTCGCAATTTATGATTTTGCTGTTGTCATTAGCATTGGCTGATCTACTTTGTTCAATGTTGTCCCCAATTGCGTTAATACACGATGTGATATCCAAAGAGAAATGGTACTTTGGTGCTGTGCTATGCCCGTTGACTGCCGCCGCAAACCCGATGCTTCTAATTGCTTCGACATGGTCGTTGGTAGTCATATCAATCGAAAGATACAGGTTTGTTAAGCTGTTTTTGATTTTCCTTGTATGTTCCACTCCTTGCTGTTTTTTGACCCCCATTCTAGTTCATCAAGTTTATCGTCGTTTTCTTTTTCTTTAGTTGGTTTCCAGTACCAGGCAATATTCCATTTCTAATGCTAGTTTGTGCGGCGTCGTCAATGCAAAAGGGTCTTTTACATCCACAGTGGTTCTTTAACGTTCCAATTAATGTTGAGACGGGCCCACCTTTTGTCGTGATCATCCGAGTCACAGAGAGCAAGATTTTTACACCTTGTAGCTCATTTGTGTTCCTTATCCTGAATTACCGCAGCCCTTAAGCACAAATGACGCAAGTGCTAACCACTAAACTACGCTATCCTCTACGTTTTGCCTCGTTTTGCCTCACACGCAGTTTGTTTGCTCAAGACCCCTTTTAAACGTGAGAATAAGCTAAAGATCCGGAAAGATCCGAAAGATTCTGGTGCAGTATGGGTACATTTTCATTAATTTAAATGAGTTTACCTGGGAAAGGCTTGGGATAGGATTCAAATGGATCCGCTTTTCTCCTGCACCTAAAGAGACGATCCTGTTACCAGAAAGGAACGGATACCTTTTCCTAGTTGTTCAAACTAGGAGACATATCGCAAGTGACATTGTCGCGCGTGACATGTCCCCTCTATGCTTCCCAGTTTAGCCATTTTTGAAACTTTGCAGCGCGGGACTAAATTTGTAGCGAGAGACACGCAAATGTTTCTAGATGACAACAGAAACACTTTTTTTCTTCGCAAGTCGGGGGACATTTTGCTCGCTTGTCAGTCGCATGTTTAAACACCCCGAGAGACAGTCGTGCGCGACATGTCTCCTAGTTTAGCCACAGCTTTAAACTGATTATATTTAAACCAGCTTAATTTACAGTGTGAAAACGCTATTAGTTTATTCAAAAATAATCAAATATTGCTACTTCATAAATTATCAAATATTGCTACTATTTAAATTTTTTAAACATTGCTACTCTTTGAGATGGATTTTTAAATAAGGGCTACTTTCACTTAATCTAATGAATACGGTGTGTGCAGCAAATGAAATAACTTGCAATGGCATTTCTCAAGGATAAAGCTGCTCCCTAGTAAACAAACTGCTTTGTGCGCCCGGTAACAGAACGGGTATAGTATGCTGAAATATATTTGCCTTGCAGGGCTGTCAAGTGGCCAGTTTCTGTTACGGACAAGAAGCGTGCGACGTATATCATTTTATTTGTTGTATGGGGCAGTGCAGCTTCACTTTCTGTGCCCATGGCCATGACATGGAGGCTAAAAGGAGACAAGTGCATTGAAGTAACAGCTTAAGAACAATTTGTATATCTCGTAGTACTGGCAGTGTTAATTTGGGTCGTGCCGAGCGTTATTCTTGGAGTAATATACACGAGCATCGCGAAAGAGCTTAAGAAAAGTGAAATGCAACAGGCGAATAGCAGGGCGATGGCAGACAGAATCAGGCAGAACAAACATATAACGAAGATGTTCATTCTCCTTGTTGCTCTGTTCACATTGCTTTCTTTCCCATATGTGGTGTTTTTCTGCGTCGGCAGGTATATCTTGGCATATCACATACACACGCTCAATGCACATGGAATAAAAAGATTAGTATTATTGAACTTGATATTGTTTATATCATGTCTCATAAACAGTTCTATAAATCCAATAATATATGCGAAGTTGTACCGTGGAAAGAGCCGAGCTTTTCTTAATTGCTTCAACGCCCTGAGATCTATATGTCCTAGAAAACGATCAACAGCAAAGATATACTCTCTCGATGTGAATCTGAATCCAGCCAACATCCAAAAAAACAAGGTGGAGACATGTGGCAATTATCGAGCTACAAATGACCAATAACCATCAAACACCAGCCCAATAGAGGCTTGGGCAAAGATGGTGGCCCTTTCTATCAGTCCTTTGTTTCTATCAAGGATTTTCGAAGAAAATTTCGGGAATAATTTCCTTAGTTATAGGAATTCAGCAAGTTCGCCTGTTTGTGCCAGTGCTTTCTGCTCTGTGCACTTGATTAGGAAGTTATTCCCAGATTTCCCTTCAGAAATCCTTAAAAAAACAGATGAAAGGAACAACTGTCATCTTTCGCGAAAGGCTATATTGCATTCTCTTTAAGGGTCGTTTAACTACGAGTGAGTGACT
Organism: Chrysaora quinquecirrha; assembly: GCA_014526335.1. Classification (NCBI taxonomy): domain Eukaryota; kingdom Metazoa; phylum Cnidaria; class Scyphozoa; order Semaeostomeae; family Pelagiidae; genus Chrysaora; species Chrysaora quinquecirrha. The sequence continues at coordinate 1,350,000 of JACTAT010000011.1, forward strand.
GTTTAAAGTGATGCCTAATTAAATTTCGTTATTTTGAATACACGTATTTCTTTTAAGAAACTAAAAATTGATCCAGTACTGAAAGTTTCTTGAAATTTTCACATTTTGAGTACTGAAAGTTCTTAAGAGTTTCTTGATTATCCATATTGGCAACATAGTTATTCTATCTGCATGGTGTTCCAAACCCATTTATTGATCGTATTTGAATGCCTATAGCTTCCAGGTTGCCTACTTGTTACAGAAATGCGTCATTGCAAACGAAACATGGGAAATAAAAGAAAACTTTGCGCTACCTGAGGTGAAAAGTTTCTTACGTAAAAAATTTCCAGTACTGAACTTTCTTAAATTTCTTGCCATTCGAGAGCCTGGATTTCTTATAAAGGGTTTCTTACAAAAAAATACGTGTAAGGGTCTGTTCAGCGAGCATGCCTGGTAACCGTGATCTTACTTGGAACTACCGTTTGCGTAGATGAAAAGTTGGGTTAACAAGAAAAAAACTGCAGAAAAAGCTGGATGGTCCAAAATTTATTGTATTGACTGTATATTCTATTGATATGCTATTGATACACGCCTTTTTATGTTCGAAGAATTTCGAACATATTGGTGTGGGGTGGCGTGTCACTAACTAACTAACTAACTAACTAACTCACTTACTAACCAACGCTTGAACAATGGAAAACGTGTAACAATAGCATAAGCATCTCAAGAATGCTCTTAAAGCCATTGTCTCGGCAATTGATGCGCAATTAGTGGTTGGCTTTTCACAACGGCGGCCTGCAAACGGCTTTGTCAATCTTAGGTCATGTGACAATATTTCACTATGAGTCATTGTTGTTTACTTAATAAACGATGACAAATTGCCACATTGGTTTAGTTAATGACATTTCAAACACTCTCATCATCGATCATAGAGTCTGGGCAAGGGCGGTAATTTCAAAACACTTTTCAAAGCAAATCGTCATCATTCTCATCATCATCATCATCATAATCATCATCATCATCATCATCATTATTACCATCTTTGACGATGTGGCTGTGGCAAGATCTCAAGGAACGGCACCACCACCACAAACACCCCTACAACCATCACCACGACCACCCCTATCACCACCACCACAACCAACCCTACAACCATCACCATGACCACCCTTATCACCACGACCGGCCCCCATCACCACCACCACAACCACCCCTACAACCATCACCACGATCACTCCTATCACAACCACCACAACCACCCCTACCTTCAGCACCACACCCACCCTACCACCACAATCACCCCCTACCAACCAGCATCATGGTCATCGTGGTCATCAACATCATCATCATAACCACCAAAATTATCATAATAATCATTATCGTCATCATTGTGCATACCGATAAATATCTTTCATCATTTGACCGAAATAGCTATATTCAACCAGAGTGGTTCTTCGAACATGCCCATAGGGCCCCTATGTTTTTATAAGGAACCACTTTATAAGGAACCTACATGTAGAAGGCCCGAAAATTTAAAGAACTTATACTACTAAAGAGAAAATCATTAAGGAACTTTTGAATGTTGAATACTTTTATCATTGCAAATAATCAAGAATTAGAAAGCCGGTTCCATACATTTGCAGCTGAAAATCACATAAATTGTTCGCTACGCATGTATCAAATGTTTCTTTGAGTAGTCTCGAGCTTTGCTCACTTGCAAATGTCTCTCTTTTATTGTTAAGACCACTGTATGTGCAGTTTAGATTAAGGAACTATTAAGAAACTTTTGGAACTACAATTGTCTCAAAAGAGGCCCAAAAATAAGGAACTTTAAGAACTAGGCCTTGAGGTAGGTTCCTTATAAAAAGGCGTGTATTATCTGTCAAAGACATATTTAACGCTAAAATCGGCTGAAATATGTCTGATCACTTAAAGAGATACCTTTAATGCATCGTTTTTAATGAAATTTGTATTTCCTTAAAGAAACCTTTAAAAATTCTCTTTTGAAAGATACTCTCGTCAGTTATTGAAATTGCTATGCTAAAAGGGGAAATGTGTTAGGCGGAAAAGGGAGAAAAGACTAAAGCTCAGGCGCCAATCACGGCAGAAATAAGCCCGATCTGTTTAAGATATACCAGGTTTTATAGAAAAACAGACGCCGACTTCAAAAGGTATAAATTTGGCTAATCGGCGATTTTATCGCATTTGACGCCAAAAATGCAGAAAATGATTGAAACGGTCCACCTCTGATACAGAAATTAGTAGAATTGACAAAAAGGTATCTTTCAATTTTGTGTTTTTGACGGAGCTGGATAAGACGCATCTTAAAAGACTTCTTTAGATAATCAAAGTTTCAATTGATAAATCAGATGCTGAGTTTGAAAGGTGCATCTCTTTCATTTCTTCGACATCGTCGATCAATTCAGACGTCCATCATGGAATACTTCAAGAACGATACAAATTTTCAGAACCGTTCAACACCGAAAACAGAAAAACCAAGTAATGAGACGGCGGCAAATGTCATTCTGAATTCACGAAATATATTTCTTATTTTCTTATATTCCGTGATTTGTGTGGTCGGTATTTTAGGCAATGGCTATGTTTGTCAGATGATTCTACGAAACAAAAATAAGTCGCAATTTATGATTTTGCTGTTGTCATTAGCATTGGCCGATCTTCTTTGCTCAATGTTGTCCCCAATTGCGTTAATGCACGATGTGATATCCAAAAAGAAATGGTACCTTAGTGCTGTGCTATGCCCGTTGACTGCCGCCGCAAACCCGATGCTTCTAATTGCTTCGACATGGTCGTTGGTAGTTATATCAATTGAAAGATACAGGTTTGTTAAGCTGTTTTTGATTTTCCTTGTACGTTCCACTGCTTGCTGTTTTTGACCCCCATTCTAGTTCATCAAGTTTATCGTCGTTTTCTTTTTCTTTAGTTGGTTTCCAGTACCAGGCAATATTCCATTTCTAATGCTAGTTTGTGTGGCGTCGTCAATGCAAAAGGGTCTTTTACATCCACAGTGGTTCTTTAACGTCCCAATTAATGTTGAGACGGGCCCACCTTTTGTCGTGATCATCCGAGTCACAGAGAGCAAGATTTTTACACCTTGTAATTTGTGCTCCCTATCCTGGATTCCCGTAGACCTTAAGCACAAATGACGCAAGTGCTAACCACTAAACTACGCTATCCTCTACGTTTTGCCTCGTTTTGCCTCACACGCAGTTTGTTTGCTCAAGACCCCTTTTAAACGTGAGAATAAGCTAAAGATCCGGAAAGATCCGAAAGATTCTGGTGCGGTATGGGTACATTTTCATTAATTTAAATGAGTTTACCTGGGAAAGGCTTGGGACAGGATTCAAATGGATCCGCTTTTCTACTGCACCTAGAGAGATACGATCCTGTTACCAGAAGGGAACGGATACCTTTTCCTAGTTGTTCAAACTAGGAGACATATCGCAAGCGACATTGTCGCGTGTGACATGTCCCCTCGATGCTTCCCAGTTTAGCCATTTTCGAAACTTTGCAGCGCGGGACTAAATTTGTAGCGAGAGACACGCAAATGTTTCTAGAAGACAACAGAAACATTTCTTTTCTCCGCAAGTCGGGGGACATTTTGCTCGCTTGTCACTCGCATGTTTAAACACCCCGAGAGACTTGCTGAATAAAAGTCGCGCGCGACATGTCTCCTAGTTTAGCCACAGCTTTAAACTGATTATATTTAAACCAGCTTAATTTACAGTGTGAAAACGCTATTAGTTTATTAAAAAATAATCAAATATTGCTACTTCATAAATTATCAAATATTGCTACTATTTAAATTTTTTAAACATTGCTACTCTTTGAGATGGATTTTTAAATAAGCGCCACGTTCACTTAATCGAATGAATACGGTGTGTGCAGCAAATGAAATAACTTGCAATTGCATTTCTCAAGGATAAAGCTGCTCCCTAGTAAACAAACTGCTTTGTGCGCCCGGTAACAGAACGTGTATAGCATGCTGAAATATATTTGTCTTGCAGGGCTGTCAAGTGGCCTGTTTCTGTTACGAACAAGAAGCGTGCGACGTATATCATTTTATTTGTTGTATGGGGCAGTGCAGCTTCACTTTCTGTGCCCATGGCCATGACATGGCGGCTAAAAGGAGACAAGTGCATTGAAGTAACAGCTTACTTTAGCCTTAAAGAACAATTTGTATATCTCGTAGTACTAGCAGTGTTAATTTGGGTCGTACCGAGCGTTATTCTTGGAGTAATATACACGAGCATCGCGAAAGAGCTTAAGAAAAGTGAAATGCAACAGGCGAATAGCAGGGCGATGGCAGACAGAATCAGGCAGAACAAACATATAACGAGGATGTTCATTCTCCTTGTTGCTCTGTTCACATTGCTTTCTTTCCCATATGTGGTGTTTTTCTGCGTCGGCAGGTATATCTTGGCATATCACATACACACGCTCAATGCACATGGAATAAAAAGATTAGTATTATTGAACTTGATATTGTTTATATCATGTCTCATAAACAGTTCTATAAATCCAGTGATATATGCCAAGTTGTACCGTGGAAGGAGCCGAGCTTTTCTTAATTGCTTCAACGCTCTGAGATCTATATGTCCTAGAAAACGATCAACAGCAAAGATATACTCTCTCGATGTGAATCTGAATCCAGCCAACATCCAAAAAAACAAGGTGGAGACATGTGGCAATTATCGAGCTACAAATGACCAATAACCATCAAACACCAGCCCAATAGAGGCTTGGGCAAAGATGGTGGCCCTTTCTATCAGTCCTTTGTTTCTATCAAGGATTTTCGAAGAAAATTTCGGGAATAATTTCCTTAGTTATAGGAATTCAGCAAGTTCGCCTGTTTGTGCCAGTGGTTTCTGCTCTGTGCACTTGATTAGGAAGTTATTCCCAGATTTCCCTTCAGAAATCCTTAAAAAAACAGATGAAAGAAACAACTGTCATCTTTCGCGAAAGGCTATATTGCATTCTCTTTAAGGGTCGTTTAACTACGAGTGAGTGACTGTTTAAAGTGATGCCTAATTAAATTTCGTTATTTTGAATACACGTATTTCTTTTAAGAAACTAAAAATTGATCCAGTACTGAAAGTTTCTTAAAATTTTCACATTTTGAGTACTGAAAGTTCTTAAGAGTTTCTTGATTATCCATATTGGCAACATAGTTATTCTATCTGCATGGTGTTCCAAACCCATTTATTGATCGTATTTGAATGCCTATAGGTTCCAGGTTGCCTACTTGTTACAGAAATGCGTCATTGCAAACGAAACATGGGAAATAAAAGAAAACTTACACGCCTTTTTATGTTCGAAGAATTTCGAACATATTGGTGTGGGTGGCGTGTCACTAACTAACTAACTAACTAACTAACTAACTAACTTACTAACTAACAACGCTTGAACAATGGAAAACGTGTAACAATAGTATAAGCATCTCAAGAATGCTCTTAAAGCCATTGTCTCGGCAATTGATGCGCAATTAGTGGTTGGCTTTTCACAACGGCGGCCTGCAAACGGCTTTGTCAATCTTAGGTCATGTGACAATATTTCACTATGAGTCATTGTTGTTTACTTAATAAACGATGGCAAATTGCCACATTGGTTTAGTTAATGACATTTCAAACATTCTCATCATCGATCATAGTCTGGACAAGGGCGGTAATTTCAAAACACTTTTCAAAGCAAATCGTCATCATTCTCATCATCATCATCATCATAATCATCATCATCATCATCATAATCATGATTACCATCTTTGACGATGTGGCTGTGGCAAGATCTCAAGGAACGGCACCACCACCACAAACACCCCTACAACCATCACCACGACCACCCGTATCACCACCACCACAACCACCCCTACAACCATCACAATGACCACCCTTATCACCACGACCGGCCCCCATCACCACCACCACAACCACCCCTACAACCATCACCACGATCACTCCTATCACAACCACCACAACCACCCCTACCTTCAGCACCACACCTACCCTACCACCACAATCACCCCCTACCAACCAGCATCATGGTCATCGTGGTCATCAACATCATCATCATAACCACCACCATTATCATAATAATCATTATCGTCATCATTGTGCATTCCGATAAATATCTTTCATCATTTGACCGAAATAGCTATATTCAACCAGAGTGGTTCTTCGAATATGCCCATAGGGCCCCTATGTTTTATAAGGAACCAGGCCCAAAAATAAGGAACTTTAAGAACTAGGCCTCGAGCTAGGTTCCTTATAAAAAAGCGTGTATACATTCCATTATATTGTATAAGTATGATGTTCTATTGTATTATTTGTTTGATTGAAATTACTGTGTTCTTTTCCCTGTTAGTTTTCAGTGCATATTGTTTTCGACCCCAATTCTAGTTTATCGAGTTTTTCATAGTTTTCATAGTTGTTTTCCACTTTCCAGTACCAGGCTATTGTTGGCTTGTGTGGCGTGGTCACTGCCAAAAGGCCTTATACGTGCACAGTGGTTCTTTAACGTCCCAATTAAATTGAGACGGGCACGTTATTTTACGTGATCACACGAGTAACAAAGAGCAAGGTTTTCACAACTTGTCATTTGTGCTCACTATGCTTTAAGCACAAATGCCGTAAGTGCTAACCATTAAACCGCGCTGACCTCTATATGTCTTTATGTCAATAGTTAAACCCCGATATGGCATACGCGTTGTTTCATAGGCCGTTTGTTATGCTTAAGACCCCTTTTAAACGAAAAAAAAGGCCCCGTTGACACAATGCCGGTACGAAATGAAAGCGATTGACAAGTAGTCGCAAGGCCAAAACGGTATAGTTTCGTACCGTATTCGTCTCATACCGGCATAGTGTAAACGGGGTCTAAGATACGGATCTAAAAGATCTGTACATTTCAGGTACGATATGGGTACAATTTCATTTATTTCATTGCGTTTAGACGGGAACGGATCGAGAACAGATCCAAATGAATCCGCGTATCTAGCGTAAAGATACGAACTGGTTCGGAATAGACATATGCGAGAGGGACCTATGCGAGAAGCCTATCGTGACACTTTGGGATCCGTTCCCGTATAAACGGGGTCTGAAGGCTCGTTCAGTTAGGCTCAATGTCCAAAAGCATCAGTGATCATCGCAGATATACGTACGACTATATTATTCGACGGGGTGACATTAAAAGTGGCCGATGCTTTGCGATATATGCGAACCAGGCTTACCCATTTCAAGTAGGTATAAACTATACGCTACCCTCATAGTATCCGCCAGACGCTTGTAGCTACATTAAGCCAAGCGTAAACTATTGTTGCGATATGTAGTTTCTGTCTTCAGTGTGAAAACTTTCTGTGCGAGGTGAAGGCCATTATGCACTCCGCTTGTATTCGCAGCTGGCGGTACGCTGGAGATTAAAACCTGCCTTCTGAGGTGCATTGCGAACAAATCCTGGATCACAACAAAATTCACACAACCAATACCAACCGCTGCGATTCTTTTTCATTTCCCGATGAAAAACGAAAGATCTTAACATAGCCAATAAGCCAATCTCAGGTCCCATGGTCCCACCTAATGATCCCGGATCCCATGGTCCTCCCCCATGATCCCTGGTCCCATGATCGCACCTGATGGTCTCAGGTCCCATGGTCCCACCTGATGTTTCATAGTGTAAACGGTTGATAATTCGCTGGCAGGTTGGCACAAATAAATCGACACAATTCGAGTAAATGTCCTTCTTTAATTCTTCAGATTATAAAATCTTCCCTGAGCTTTATCTTTATAGCATGCGAAAACGACAATACAAATATACGACGGCAGTAACTCTAGAGCTAACCTTTTGCAAGCGTTACTCTAAATTACTTCTCTGTTCCTTTCCTTTGAACAGACAAAAACGACAACTAAGGCAACAAGATCTTTCGCAAGCATCTTGCCCCTTCGAACGACACATGCATGCTCTATCTCTCTGTCAGCTCGACATATCCGATGCTCTTCCTCTTAGGATTACTTTTTACTCTAATTTATAATAAACATAATCACGTGACAACAAAGGCTAATTAACGTAACATTTAACAAATAACATAACATGATGACAGAAATACGCAGCTTGCCACTCTGCACATTTCCGGCAACATGGAACATAAGAAAATAATACTACTATGACAAAAAGTAAAGTAACACGCAAATTTAATAAAGCAGTAAACCAAACATAAATGCCCTGAAGGTCTATCCTAAAAACTAGCCGTATTACAATAGTCTCATGGTCCCACCTGATGATCCCAAGTCTCATGGTCCCACCTGATGTTTCAGAGTCTCATGGTCCCACCTGATGATCCCAAGTCTCATGGTCCCACCTGATGTTTCAGAGTCTTCTGGTCCCACCTGATGATCCCAAGACTCATGGTCCCACCTGATGATCCCTGGTCCAACTTTTTCGGCAAGCCGTTTTGCGCAACATCAGGCTTAATTCAGATAGTGTTATTTGATTTCCGCTTTTATGGTGTATTGACCATTGAACTATATTTTATTTATAGTTCAATGGTATTGACAGATTATCTTTCAACCTAGCATGTGATTTGTTCCTTGTCAAAAACCTCTGATTGTTTACCATATATGGTCAGGAAACTAGACAGACGCAGGAATTTGCTCGACGGGAAAACTGTGTGACAATCACAATTTATGAGAGTGAAATCAATCTTACTGCTGTTCATCGTTTCTGAAGTCGGTCGT
>JACTAT010000011.1:1359219-1379500 GCA_014526335.1 Chrysaora quinquecirrha
GTTAGTCTCATTGCTGCAAAGGAAACATATCGAACAACAATCAAACCACCGCAAGAGTTAAATGAAATTAAAACAGAGTTGTTGATTCGGCATCACAAGAATATTTTGTCTTAGCTCTACCACTTTACCATGCTAGCGAATCTATAATCACTACTGTGGTGGATAATCACTACTGTGGTGGTACTTTTTGCGTATTGCGATGGTAGTTTCTGCGTACTGTGGTGGATAATCACTACTGTGGTGGGTTATTATGCTTTATGTTGTGGTAGTTTCTGCGTTCAGTGGTGGATAATCACTACTTGTGGTGGGTTATAATGCTTTATATGGTGAATACGAAATCATAGCAAAACTCTATAGATCAAGCAAGAAAAACCACAAAATCCACCACAGCGCGCAAAAATACCACCACATCAAGCATAATAACCCACCACAGTAGTGATTATCCACCGCAGTACTCCAAAACTCCCACCAGAGCAAGCAAAGTAACCCACCACATCAAGCATAATAACCCACCACAAGAAGTGACTATCCACCACAGTACACAGAAACTACCACCACAGTACGCAGAAAATACCACCACAGTAGTGATTATCCACCACTGTAGTGATTATAGATTCGCTAGCGTGTTTACAGACCTATTTAAAAAGATCTGGGTCGGCTCAGCACTTCTCTGGAAGATGCCGGGTACTTCAAAGGAATCGTCTCCGCTTACAACGACAAGGATTGCGGTCAATTATGAAGGGCAGCGCAACAGATTCACAAATAATGGAGAAAAGAGGAGAAAAGGAATCTGCGACAATGAACGTTGAAAACATCTGCAGAAACTTAGGAAATTTACTGCAACATCTCTGTTGAAGTGTCCGCAATCCCGGTCGTTGCACACGGAGAGGATTTCTTTACTCAAGACGTCCGCCATTTTCCAGAAAAATATCGCACCGGCCCAGACCTCTTTGAAAGGGCCTATTGAGTGCTTTTCAGTTAACTTCGACCTGTTCGTATGACGTAGATAACACGTAAGATACATTAATAACGAACATTTTTCGGGCAATAAACCTTCAGAAACTTTTCAGGGCTTTGATGCAGTTCATCAAGAATATTTTTCACCCTAAAGCCGCGTTTAAACGATCAAATTTTCGTCAGATTTGCATGAGATTTTCCTCCCTTCAGATCTGATCGTGTAAACGCGGCTTAATATTGTTATGATTGGGAATTTGACGAAGTTTGCATCCAGCAACAATAATCGAGAATGGGTTGTCACGCACTTCCACTGGGATATTTTTCCACGAACAAATATTTTCGAAAACGTTTTAGACAACTTCAATCGTTCGCACGGTTGAAGTTTCGGACAAAATGTTATCTAAAAGTTTCATCATCCAAAAAGCTTTAATTTCAGTGTATCCTACTCGGGGGGTGGATACCAACGCGAATGGGTTGGTCCCCAGCACGTGACAAAACAACTAAAGCTTAAAGTAGGTACTTTTATATTTACTCTTAAATATTCATACTTTATATATATTACCTTCTGCGCTATAATCTTTCTGCATTTCTTCAATTCTTCTATCTTTTAGATCTATTTCTTGCATCAAAATCGAATTTTCTTCCACGACCAGCCTGGCTTGTTCTTGCAGTAAATTCCTAAATTGAGAAGCACTGGACAATAAATAAACAACATGAAACGAAATTCCTATTAAAACAAAAAGATTCTTACAAGATTCCTACGAAAACAATAGAGATTCCAGCTGAGGGTGTAAAAGATTCCAAGGAGTGAACTACATACCCCTCGATAAGACGCTCAGGCTCTGATGGAGAAGATAGCTACGACAGCCCAGGGGCCTTCACAGTTCAATGTAAAACGTTTTAAAGAGCTTGTGCAGCAATGTAGTTAAAACATTAGGTTAGCTATTAAGAACGTAGAACATCGTTTCAGAGGCTAAAATATCGCCTGCACAACTTTCCACAAGCCTACAAGCAACTCAGCTGGTGTTAATTCCAAGATCAGTAAATGGGTGCCAAAGGCATTCGTTCTTCAACCAATAACTATGGACAAAATATGTTGAGAAAAATACTCAGTTAAATTGTTCGGGGGATTATGACTGTGTCTCCCTCCCCCGTTCAATGGTGATGTCTTTCACATGGATTTCAGAATAAAGAAACAGGGGATAAATAGCTTTGAGTTCACAGTATCAATTTGATTACATTGACGTAAACATAAATGGATAACTGACGAAAATATAATCAAACGGATACTGCAAATTCAAAGCTAGCCGTAAGCATTCTTTAAGCGTCCTTTGCACAGCGCCAGAAACATTTTTCTCTAAGTTATCTATCGTCTGTTTCTTTATTCTCAAAATTATTCGTTCGAAGTGTGCAATTTCCTTCAAACGTCCCTATATCTTCACCTCTTCGCCCTCACAGAGTTACACTCTTTTTTTGATAAGAATACTATAAATTTTGCTCAGCCTCGATATTCTTAAGAAATGTTCGTTTTGAGCCTGAATATATTCTTAAAGTATTCTTATTTTTTCAAACCTGATATGGTTTCAGGGGAACATAGTATAAAGAAAAGTTATCTCATTACGAAGAAATTGTACAGCGAAAGAAAAATTGAACTATTATAACAATACGAATGTTGTTAACAATCATGAAGTTTCGTTCTTACATTGCAAAACAGGCATCTGCTGAAAAATGAGACACAAATATGGGAGTTGAGGCTGAGCAATATTCTTGTAATATTCTTAGAAATTGGATGATTCTGAGCCTGAATATTCTTATAAACAATATTCTTATAAAAAATGAGTGCAATTACACGTTGTCGCCCGGGTGGATCGGTTACTTCTGATGTGAATGAAACATAATATATAACATTCAATCAGGGGGAGAGAGGTTGACCGGGGCAATGAGAGATTTACGTACAATTTCGGTATTGTCTCAAAAATTTTCTCCATGATTGTAGAAAGCCATTCTTTGCGGCACAAGCCGCGGATCAACATTATCAATAATGCTTCAAATAAAACCTGAAAATTATTACAAGATGAACACACTTCCTTGCTTGAATTCATTATTGAAGTAAAGCCTGGTTTCAATAAAATCGTTGAGGGATCCGAAGAGGATCGGCGATCGTCTGCGTTGTTTACCCTACAAGCAGTTTTTTTATAAGCAACTTCGCTCGAGCCTTGTTCAAAAAGTTGGTTATTTTTTAACCTTTTGGGCCACCTTTTAGTAGCAAAAGTTGCTTAGTAGTTGCTTACTTTTAACTGTGTATTTTTGCCCTTAGAATAGTAAAGAGGCTAGAAAGACATCAAAATTTGGAGTTCTGCTATAGCTTTGAGCTTTTTATGCAACATCACGCTAAGAACACTTAGTATATACAGCAAAGAAATACTATAAATCACATCAGTCAAAAAGTACCATTTATTTGTTTACCATATAGAGAATTTGTATTGAAAGTTAAACGAAAACCCCTCAATGAAATGCTTCACGTAATGATTAACACTCCGTTGATATGCGAGTTTTTTTACGGAAAATGAATGGAAATAGCTTCTATGTTGATCAATCCTCGGTTGCTTGCAGTGATACAAATTATTTAAAATTTAAAATGCTGCTTAGGTTTTCTTTCCGTGGTACTGTACGTTGCTTAAAGTTTTAGGTCTTCTACATCTTGATTGCTTATAGGCGGTTGCTTATAAAAAGAACTGCGTGTATTCAATGGAAACATGCTCTCGCGATCATTATGACTGTCGGCGATCGTTAGTCGTAAGCGTAGGGAGAGTTGAAATGACTTAAACTTTTACGATTGTTACGACTGTCCCGATCAATGATAAACCTTATGGAACCAACAATGGCTGCCAAATGTAGTTGGAACGCCCAAGACTTTCGGGTGAATCACTGGTATTTTCGGTAAATCTAGCATATTCACGAGCTTAAGCCCTCCCTCCCCTCAACCAATGTTGAGACTATGGATGATTCTCTTAGCAATGGCGCGAGGCCAGAATTAGCTGGAAATTTTTGTGTTAAACAACATTGTTTAAGGGGGAGGAGGGGGAGGGTGAAGCAATAGTAGGCAGTGGAAGACAATTTCAGCACAGGCGTTCCAACACTTTCGGCAGCCACTGAACATGGATCACAGGCGATCGGCGTTCATCGCAGACTATCCGTTTGTTCAAGTGCAGCCATGCGAGTCTGATTTATCGGATAAATTGACAGCTGTGATGTTTTGATCCCAAGATCTGCATCATGAGGGCTGAATTGCAGACAGTCACTGATGTATGGGAACACTCGCATGAAATCGAAAATGGAAGTTGGTAGAAGGGGTCGGCGATGTGGAAACCAGGCTTCGAATTTTTAGAAAAGTGTTATCCCAGTGGCATTTCTTCAATTTTTCGTGATCGCGAGAAAAATAGTGGCAAAACCCAAATCAGTAGATTTTGGGGAGTACGAAATCATAAAATTATGCAAAAAAGCAGAAAAGTCAAGAGTGTCATTTAAGTTAGCGAAACTTGTGTATCTCCAACGAACAAGGATATTTTCTTTACACCCCAACACCCGTGCAATACGCAGTTTACAGCATGTTTACAATGAATGCAACTAGTAAGTAAGAAAATAAGCGGGGGGATTTTACGTCATTCAAACTTACCATTCATCGATGGCTATAATATCTTTGTCATCATTCTTTTCATTATTCAGCTAAAAAAAGCAGAAAAAGATGTGGTTAAGGCGTGTTTATTTGTTTTTATCAACATTTTATTTCTTTCCTAATGGCATGAAAATTTCATCCAAAGCATTTTTAGTTATCTACTCACCAAATGCAGTTTCTGGTTTTCTCGCACTATTTCCAAAATTCTTGTTTTAAAAGATGCAAGTTGATTCTAAGAAATAAAACAAGAAACAATGTATATGAGATCTAGAAATAAAGGAAAAGTGGCGATTCGTAAAAATATGGATGCAAATAAAGAAATAAGAAAAGAATTTAAGGATGTTCTTTTGAGATTATGAATTTTGGATTGGGACAGTCACCATGATCTCAGGAATTCTTACACTATTGATACTTGAGACCTGAGCATTGCACTATACTTGCTGAGGCTCAAATATTGACCACCCTGATCCCTGTGGAGGGGGGTATATCGCCTGTTGATGGACTGGAATGTGTCACCGAGATTTTACATACCCACCCACTTATAATGTAATCCCAGACCCTGTATTATGGGTAATATAAAGCGGGATATGAGAGTAATAAGGCCTTCTAGGCCATATTATCAATAACAAATACACGACAAACATCTTCGACGCGATTAGAACACTTTGAACACGTTTTCTTCAATTTTCCACCCTGTTATATGGGGAATTGCTAAAATCAAATCATATTTTGAGAATTTGAGGGTCAAAAACCCAACCAGATGGGCGGCTACCCATATTATACTCGGGCCCTGATCTTACTGGCATCACGGGCTAGCTGGATAAGACCACCACGCCACAACACCCTCAGTACTCTCTGACTAATACTTTAGCGTATACTTTAAAGTCCTTACCTCATAAGCTCGAATAAGCTCATTCTTGTCTTTAAGCCTATCGTCGTAAGCAAGAATTAAAGGTGACAGATACTTTGTATTGATCTACAACATAAAAAGCAGTAATAATAACATAGCATATAAAATGTTCAGTGTTAAGGTTTAACATAACACTAGTAGCACCAACTACCCTTGAGACATTTGAGGTCGACAAGGACAAGTCGTCCCACCCACCCTATTGCAATCAATACCTATAGGTTTCTGTCCAAATGCTTAAAAATTCGACAGACGTTTCTTGGCGTCTATATGCTGATGCAAGAAGTTCCTAAACTTTCTGGCTTGTACAGGAGAGCAAATAAAAAGAAAGTGAAATAAAGAGAAACAAACCAGCCATTGTGGTATGGAGCCTTCTTCGGGAAGAGATAATCCTTCTACTTCCTGTAAAACAAAAAGGCTTGATTACTGAATATCCCAGGGGGGAGGGTCGCTTGAAAACATTTGGACAGGGGGGCTCGATTTACTTCTTTGGGTACGAAATTTGTTTTTTTGGGTAAGATACTTTTAAAATTCATTTCTGGGGTCACTGCCATCTCACATTAGCTCTTGATGATCAACAATACCATGCAACCGTTGATTTGGGTAACTAATGTTACCCAAAATTAAAAGAATTTTTTGGTTTTGAAAAATAAGTGGTTTCACTTTTTTGGGGTACTGAACTTTTGCTTCGATTGAGCCCTCCTTGTCCATAGTATTTGAAGTGCCTAAAGAATTGAAAAAATTGACTAAAGGCGGAAATTAACCCGGGATAAAGCCCTGTTTACACTACGAAATTTCAGCCCGGGTTCGACCCGGGTTGAAGTTAACCCGGGACCCAGGTTGAAGTTAACCCAGATCTGATGGTGGGTTACTTTAACCCGGGTTCAGCCCGGGTTAGTCGCGTTTACACTACAAAAATTTAACCCGGGTTCGACCCGGGTTGAAGTTAACCCAGGTTAGATTTTTGTTGTGTAAACAGGGCTTAAGTTCTTCCCGCTCTACTCCGCAAGCACCAAGCTGATTGGTCTTGGTGGTTAAAACCATTGCCAATTCGGCTTCACTTTCTGACTAGTGCCTTTGATCCGCGTCTGGATTAAATTCTAACGTTAATACTCTGAAGAGTGTCAGTCCAAAGGTGTTTGCGCTGTTTCTCGCAATTTTGAAATTTTGTACCACTCAAAATGAAAACCGTGAAAAGCAAGTAATCTACCGACCATTTTTTTCATCTATCTGTACCGAAAAAATGTTAGGAGGAATAAGACAATAAAATGTCTTTAAATCTGCATTACCTCTTTTCGTGGAGGACGATACTTGGCTTGGAATCGGCTCAACTCGATGTTTAACCTATGAACTAAATCGTTAAACAATTAGGGTTGCTTGTATACAACCTAATGTTACATTATACTGTGACATGGTATTATGGTATTACCGGTACAATATCTCTCGTAGGGGCACTATTGGAAAGCACAGTCCGCAGAACAGACTGTTTTAGCAATAGGACACGAACGCACAATAAGATAGCTTCCGTTTTGATGAAGATACCTTGCGATTTAGCACTATAGGTTAACAAAGCGTGCACACCCACCTACAAAGGCTTAGTGTAGATCATACAAGAGGAATTTGCCAAAAAGCCCACTGTTTATTCTAGACCAGCTTCCTCAACAGTTTTTACGATAGGACAGTTCCTCGATATCTAAGATATATAAATGGCAATACAACATTCATTTCAATTCTAGCTGGTTTGGCACAGGACTTTGGGACAGAACCATACATTGCAAAACTTTGGAATTCTGAAAAGAAAGTGCCAGCATGACGTTTTCATTAGTTCGTCGAGTTTAAGGGTGAAAGCAAATAACTACAGTAGTGTGTTGGGTTCAAGTTCAAACCACTGAAGAAAATCGGCAGGGATCTGACGCATAGCGACGTTTTTCTTTGTCATTTTGTCCACAAAGTTAATTTCACTTTTTCATCAAGACAAGGAAAATTCTGAATAAACTTGGGTAATATCGTAAAATTTCATTTTCAAAACAGAATTGTAATCAAACCATGTATTTGATTTAGCTATTGGAAGGCCAATGCCTAGGCCTGTTTTGTTCTGTTGGAAATATTCGTAGAAATTTATTCTGAACATGGCTATTTTGAAAGACTAACAACTATAAATCCCCAAGAAATTTTTAAATCCCCTAGAAGAGATACTTGGGCTAATTATCCTCCCAAAACGTACGACACAATCAACATATAATGTTACAAGACAAAACTATAGCAGCAAGAAGGCAATACATCCCCTAATCACTCAAGGTAAGAAAGACAATAGGTTAATTATATAAGGAAAGACCTTAAATACATAATGCATCTGGTTATATAATAAGGCCCCAGTTACACTATGCTGGCATGCTTCGTCATCTCTTATATTTTGTACCGCATTGGGCTTTTAGTTACACTATAATGACTCAATACAGTATAAGACGCTCCGCCAATCGTCTTGAAAACCATGGCACTCTTGAGGTGATATAGAAATAAAGACGAGACGCAGCCGCAAAGTGTAATCATGCCAATCCGATATATGAGGCTTCGAAACCTTTTCTGTTATTGCTTCACAAAAGAAATGCGAAGCAAATCTGCGAAGGAGCTGTCGTAGCGTCTCAGTGTACTAACTACAATGATCGCGATGAAAACCATGGCACTGCGCTCGGTTATAACTGCTGGGCTCAATCTTACGACGGCACGAAAATAAAAATGCGGCGTCATCATTCCGGCATGGTGAAACAGAGGCCTAAATTTGTAAGTTAAATCACTCAAAAAAAAATTGGCTTACCAAGATTTTTCAAATGTTTGTTTGTTTCAAGTAGATCTTGATTGTGTTTCTTGTATATCAATTCAGATGAGCCTATGAAAAAAGTTGGGAGCAAATAAGTTAATAAGTTACTTAATTAGACTGGGCGAGAGTTCTATTACATAATTAAGCGTATAGACGATTAAGTAAGATAAAGAAGAATAGCTTAGATATTTATAGAGTTAGGAAATGAACACAGTGAGTCATTGAAAAAAAGGGTGAAATAATCTTAAAATAAAGAATCAAATGCATAAATGAATGAATGAATGAATGAATGAACGCAAAAATGAATGAATAAATGAATGAATGAGTGAGTGAATTAACGAGTGAACGAGTGGATAACTGGGTAAGCTAACTAATTAGACTATTAATTATCTCATACAATTTATCACTTACTTGATTAATTAATGAAAATGAACGATTGAATAAATTTATTAATTAGTGTTTAAATGGATGAATGAATAAATGAATAAAACGTATACTACATTTATCAATCAAGAAAGAAGAAAAGAAAAATTTATAAAACAAAATAATGAAAGAAATTAGGAGTAAACGAACACATAAATAAAGAAATGATTGTAGAGACAAAAGCTGAAGCTAAAGCTTAAAATCAAAATGAATCAACGACTGAATGAAACAATTGATGAATAAATGGATGAACAAATGAATGAATGAATAGATGGCTGGATGGATGGATTAGCAAGTTAGTTACTGAATGAATGAATGAATGAATGACCGAGTTAATGGATGGATGAATCAACGAATAAAAGCAAATTTGAAAAAGAAATATGGAATAATGAAAAACTGTAAAATGAACGAATGAAGGGGTGAATGAATGAATAAATGAATGATAGATGAACGAAAAGTAAAGAATTAAAATAAAAACAAATGTTTTAATAAGTGATATGAACATATGCTGACACATTATATATATTCATCATAAGTGGGCTACCACGATTGTTATAATTGCCTTGACTGGGATTCGAACCAGTGACCTTCTGGACAACAAGCTAGTTGACTACTCCATTGCACTAAACAATTAGAACTTCATCAGAGCATAGAAACACCTTGGCTGTGGCGCTGTGGAGGAGACCTGTGGCTGGAAGGACCTCGAGCTGGGCTGGCTACTTCATCGCACTGTTAAGTGCAATGGAGTAGTCAACTGGCTTGTTGTCCAGAAGGTCACTGGTTCGAATTCCAGTTAAGACAATTATAACAATTGTGGTAGCCCACTTATGATGAATATTAATAAGTGATCTAATGCGGATACTTATTTCTCCCTTTACCTGCATCATCATAATGCAATGAAATTTTCTTTAATGCATCATTTTCTTCTTGCATCGAAGCATTCAAATCCATCAATGCTTGTCTTTCCGCCTCCACAGCCTTCAATCTGCTTTCAAGAAGACTAAATTGAAGATGATGCTCCGTATAGTGAGCTCTTGGTGACGAAGTACTTGTAATCCTTCGAGGAGAGGATTTTGTTGAATGGTCGGAATAACGAGGTGATTTGTTTGGTTTCTGTGAATATGATTTCTGCGACTTGAGGATTTTCTGTTGCTGTTCATCCACAAGCTTAAAAGGAATGAGAAACAATAGAACATTTCAAAGAGATATGGGTCGGGGGACATTTTCTTGGAGCTGGCAGCAGCTTGAGAAAGGGAATCCTTTCAGCAAGTAACGACCTGGATTGAGGTCACACCAGAAATAATAGTGCAGCGAATTTTGCTTAAAATTCACGTATTGGAGAAGAACTGAAAGAAAGTATTCGATGCATAGCTTATCAGTTCAAAAAGCCATTTAATCAAGCATGTTTCGATTTGTTTGTGCATTGCATTTGGTTTCCTGAGATTCTGCAGATATTTTTGACCGAAATGAAAGCAGTTGCATGAGGTGAAGTAATGCAACGATCGAAACCAGGTGAGGTAATGCAACGATCAAAATGACGGTGAGGTAATGCAACGGTCGAAATGACGGTGAGGTAATGCAATGATCACAACGAGGATGAGGTAATGCAATGATCCAAATGACGGTGAGGTAATGCAACGATTGAAATGACGGTGAGGAAATGCAATGATAGAAATGACGGTGAGGTAATGCAACGATCGAAGTGATGGTGAGGTAATGCAATGACAAAAATGACGGTGAGGTAATGCAACGATCGGAATGATAGTGGCGTAGTGCAACGATCGGAATGATGCTGAGATAATGTAACGATCAAAATGACGGTGAGGTAATGCAACGATCGGAATGATGCTGAGATAATGCAACGATCGAAATGACGGTGAGGTAATGCAACGATCGAAATGATGGTGAGGTAATGGAATGACAAAAATGATGGTGAGGTAATGCAACGATCGGAATGATGCTGAGATAATGCAACGATCAAAATGACAGTGAGGTAATGCAACGATCGAAATGACGATGAGGCAATGCAACAATCAAAATGACGGTGAGGTAATGCAACGATCACAATAATGGTGAGGTAATGCAACGATCAAAACGAGGGTGAGGTAATGCAATGATCGAAATAAGGGTGAGGTAATGCAGCGATTGAAATGACGGTGAGGTAATGCAACGATCACAATGAAGGTGAGGTAACGCAATGATCAAAACGAGGGTGAGGTAATGCAATGATCGAAATGACACTGAGATAATGCAACGATCAAAATGACGGTGAGGTAACGCATTGATCAAAACGAGGGTGAGGTAATGCAATGATCGAAATAAGGGTGAGGTAATGCAACGATTGAAATGACGGTGAGGTAATGCAACGATCACAATGAAGGTGAGGTAACGCAATGATCAAAACGAGGGTGAGGTAATGCAATGATCGAAATGACGCTGAGATAATGCAACGATCAAAATGACGGTGAGGTAACGCAATGATCAAAACGAGGGTGAGGTAATGCAATGATCGAAATAAGGGTGAGGTAATGCAACGATTGAAATGACGGTGAGGAAATGCAATGATAGAAGTGAGGTAATGCAATGGCGGAAATGACTGTGAAGTAATGAAACGACCGAAATGACGGTGAGGTAATGCAACGATCAAAATGACAGTGAGGTAATGCAATGATCAAAATGACGGTGAGGTAATGCAACGATGGAAATGATGGTGAGGTAATGCAGCGATCAAAATGATGGAGAGGTAATGCAACAGTGGAAATGACGGTGAGGAAATGCAACGATCAAAATGACGGTGAAGTAATGCAACGATCAAAATGACGGTGAGTTAATGCAACGATCAAAATGACGGTGAGGTAATGCAACGATCAAAATGACGGTGAGGTAATGCAATGATCGAAATGACAGCGAGGTAATGCAACGATCAAAATGACGGTGAGTTAATGCAACGATCAAAATGACGGTGAGGTAATGCAACGATCAAAATGACGGTGAGGTAATGCAACGATCAAAATGACAGTGAGGTAATGCAATGATCGAAATGACAGCGAGGTAATGCAACGATCAAAATGACGATGAGGTAATGCAATGACGGAAATGACGGTGAGGGAGAGGTAATGCAACGATATGCCCTTAGACTACCGAGAAAAATAAGCTGCACGGGTATAGTGTTTTGAACACAAATCAGCACTCAGCATAGGGCAGAAAGACCAATTACATTCATTGAAAGGTGCAAGTGAGAAAACGAACTCTTTGGTACGATACCTTTTGTTGGTCGTTATATTTCTTCTGTTCATCCAGTATCTTTTTCCTCAATTCAATTAATTCTTTTTCGCGAGCATTCTGTTGTCTGCTATCATCTACAGAAGAATTTGCAATTTTCTTCATCTGAGATTCCAATTCAGAAATCGTCATCAGTATGCGTTCTTGTCTCTTTTCCATTTCAAGCTGAACTTTCAACTGTTGTTGTATTTGTGCACTATGGTCTATGTCAGAAGCATTGTTGGGAACTTTTGGCATCGATTGATACAACCCGTTCATTTGTTCTTGGATTTTCGCTTGATTATCCAAAACAACTCTTTGGATGTCTCCTTGTCTCTTCAGTTCCTCTTCAGTAATCATCATCAATTTCGTCATGTCAAAATGCTCTTGCGAACGAGGTGCTGTATATGTACTCACTAAAGTTCTCTTTTTACCATCGTCTACATGTTCCCCAGCCTCGTCTTCATGTTCCCAAGCCTCGTATCCATGTTTAGAAGCCTCCTCTGCGTGTTTCTTTGCCTCATCTCCACGTTTCTCAGCCTTTCTGCCACTCTCCACCAGCTCTTTAGCCGTAGCTGATATCATGCTATTTGGTTTCCAGTCAGTCTCGATATCGTGTTCATCACTTACAAGGTCACCTAGCTTCAGTTCTTCACTTGAATATTGCTGTAAAGCATTCTCGGAAGCCATTACCGGTTCCTCTACTACCATATTAAAATTTTTAGGCCCAGATAACGAGTTTTCCATCTCAAACCTTTTTCTTATTGTGGACACCCTGTGAGCTCCCTCAGTGATGGGAGAAACATACTCACTGATCGTTTCACGAGCCACAGGGACATCATAATCAGGTATAGGTGTTGCTTCACTCATTAGTATGCCCCGTGACTGAACAGGCTGTTCAAAGCCTCTATCTTTGTTGAAATTCAATGACGAGTACATTCCCATTTCTTTCGACATTCCATCAAAGCCTAACTCTTCCAATCGTCGTAGCGCCGCTTCTTTGCCCATTTCCCTCGGCGTCTGTGGTCGAGAGGACATCTTATCTGAATCACTTCTAATACTTTGCGAGGAATGCTTTCTTTCCAGTTTGTGCATGCTGGCCGTATCACGCGGAGATCCTGACAAAGAAAAAGGGAATACAGAGAGTAGAGTTAGTAGTAGTAAGGCCTAGTTTTCATAAAATCAGCATCGGATCTTGAACGTTTTGCGGGCATTAATTCGTCGTCCAGACATTGATGATTTTTTTATACAAATATTTGACTGTCTTCTTTGAGATGGCTAACGTTAGTGACATATACAGGAGTGTAAGGGACCCGGGGAAGGGGGTACTTCAATTGTTCAATATACTACACGTTCCGCCCAAATGGGCAATTTTTTCAGCATCAATTTCCCTATATATGGGTTGATTACTCGTTAAGAATCTCTACACATGGGTAGTAAAATATATAAAAAATTTTAGACATGCATTGCTTTGAAAAGCCTGATAAAAGTGCGTTTTAGTTTTTAGCGCAAATGCCTTTTCGCCGCATTTAGAGTTGCCTCAGGCGTTAAATTGGGTTCAAACATTTGAGAAATTGTGGAAAAACTGGGCGGCACGTCTAGTCATTTGAACAATGAAGTACCCCGGGGTAAGGGAGATCTGACATATGCAGTCATGAGGAGCATGAAAGTCATAAAATCAATTCAGAATAAAATACCTATTTGAGAATAGAATGGAGATGTTTTCTTTGATCTTGCCGAAAGGTTATCCTCATCAAATTCCTCAATTGTTTCAAACTGGAAACCACCTGATTTTTCATTCACAACCACGTGATCATACGGCAATTTGTAGATTTCACCTTCGCTTGGACCATCACTAATTTCTTCGATTTGTAGCTCGTTCGATTTCTTTGTTCTACTTCCTTTTGAATTGCGTCTCGCAGGACCAATTTTTGATGACAGCTCTTCATCTATTTCACTAACTGATGTTATGTCGTCACTGTCATAATTTGGGATTTCTTTCACCTAAAATCATACATTTATCAATTTACATAAGATGTGAATTTCTTTGTATTATGCTTAATCAAGTTTAGTTACACTATGTAGTCCATTCAATTCAAGTCCAGGATGAAGTTATGTCCTATGTCCAACCCAGTCCGATTAAGTCAAGAGAGGCCAAGTCAAGTCAAAGAATGTCAATTTGAGTCGAGAAGAGTAAAGTCAAGTCAGGGCATGTTGAGTTAAGTCAGGACAAGCCATATCCAGTTGAGCTGAGTAGGTAGAGTAAAGTGGAGTAAAATTATGTCCAGCCAATTTGACTCAAGACAAGTTTTGTCAATTGAAGACAATCAGTATCGAGTTGAGTGGAGTCAAGTCAAGTTGGAGCAAGTAAGTCCGGTTGAGCTGAGTCCAGTCAGGTCAAGTAATGTAGAACAAACTAAAGTCAAGTCAAGTCAGGTCAAGTCAAATGGTGCCATGCCAAGTTAAATCAAATCAAATCAAATCAAATCAAATCAAATCAAATCAAATCAAATCAAATCAAATCAAATCAAATCAAATCAAATCAAATCAAATCAAATCAAATCGAATCAAATCGAATCAAATCGAATCAAATCGAATCAAATCGAATCAAATCAAATCAAATCAAATCAAATCAAATCAAATCAAATCAAATCAAATCAAATCAAATCAAATCAAATCAAATCAAATCAAATCAAATCAAATCAAATCGAATCAAATCGAATCAAATCAAATCAAATCACACCACAACCCATCAAATCAAATCAAATCAAAACAAATCAAATTCAATCAAATCAAATCAAGTCACATGCAATCAACTCAAATCACATCCAGACACATCAAATCATAAAAAATCCAATCAAATCAAATCAAATCAAATCAAATCAGATCAAATCAAATTCAATCAAATTCAATCAAATCAAATCAAGTCACATGCAATCAAACCAAATCACATCCAAAGACATCAAATTATACAAAATCAAATCACATCAAATCACATCAAATCAAACAAATCAAATCAAATCAAAGCAATTTTGGCTCATAAAGCCAACTGTGCAATAACAACATAAATGGTAATACCTTTTCAGTGTCTGATCTCAAAGTTGTTTGTTTCTTAACTTTTGCATACAAGTCCTCAACTGCAGATGCTTTTCCATCAGTGATATCTTGATCTGGCAATGGCATTGGTGGCCTTAAGTCAACTGGACTTTCTCTTTCGTTGTCTGATCTTTCTCTTCGTGACCATGGTAAACCTCTGACATCCCTTACACTTTCATACTCAGGTTCTTCAATATCACTTACATCTTGTAAAGGTTCCTGAGTCCCTGAAGGACCAGGATTCGATCTTGAAATTGACTTTGTCAGAGCAAATTCTGTTTGCTGTTTGTGTGCACTTGAAAGCTGCTGCTCTGACAGTGACCTTGTAAGTACGCTGCCTGCAGCAACAGCTTGGCCAATTCTAGATGCAAATACAATTGCTCTCGCAAGTGGTGATGGTGACCGACTTCTGCTTAAGACATTTGCTGATTTTGGAATGGCAGTAGCAAATGCAGCAGCTGGTATCAATTGGGATGCAATATGCCCCTAGTTAACAAGAAAAGAAAATGATCAGAGAAATAACAATCACTGTATGTGTATGACGAGGATAAGCATTACTTATGTGTGACACAGTAATTAGGGAAGACTAGCATCTCCATTTCATGCATAATGCCATTTGATAGTTCAATTTAGTGGGTGGCAGGCTCTGCAGTTGACAGTCATAAGAATTATTAAGAAAGCTATTTTTCTGTATCATTTCCTAACATATATCTAAAACTGTGGGGTGAATGTGAAATGGTATATTTAGCGCCAGCCGCTACACCTTAGAAGTAGGTTAATTAATTGAGACCTTAACCCTGGCTGTGAGGCTACAGTAGCTCTACTGCAAACCTGGACCTTGCTCAGCTTCTGACACAAGGAGCCAGCATTTTTATGCCATGACCCCACAAAAACATCTCACCTGAAAAGACCTACTACTTTTACAAGTGAATAAACATTTATCCAAAGCGTAATGGGCTCTTTGACACATTCCCTATCAAAATATTACCCATTGTCTTTATCTTTGTCATTTTGGTGTCAAGTAGCTCCTAATGACTGGTGGAGAGAGCTAGAGCACCAATCTATGTGCAAGGCTCCTGCCCAATTTGCTGAATATGGCAGTTCTCAATAAGAGATGAGGTGTTCAACAACTATTCTTCCATCCTATTGTTGGCCTATTGTTCTATAGCAAAACTTTGGTGTGCTAATGCCATACGTATGCTGCAGTGTGGCTCCTGTAGAGTGGTCTTAAAGCTCTCTCACTTTGTAACATCATAATTTTTAAAACAAGCATTACTGATTGAGGAGAGTCTAGGAAAGGCAAATAATAATGTCCTATTATGGGTTCAGATGCAGTTTTTTTAGCGGACACCTTGGAAAACGCAACCAAAACAATGGTTAACAAAACATACACAATTGATTTGAATGGATGAGGTACAAAACCCTAATCCAATCCAAGCTCAAACCCTAACAATAGCCCTAAAGCATAAACGTTAGGTAACCTAATCTATTTTCTAACTGTGCTATGCATTGTAGTCTTGTTGCCCATGAGGGGTTGCAAGGTGATGTGACATTACATATATGTGATGTTACATATAGATGGTGTTCCATATACTATAGATGATGATTTAGATTGAACACAGGTTTTGGTTATCTTTAGCCATTGCCCTGTTAAAGATGACCACTGCTAAAAACAGCATTCTAGCTGTGGTGGGTGCTGCCTTGGCTTTCTAAACAAGTTGGCCCACTACCAAGTCTGCCCACCCCCATGGAAAAGTGGGCCTACTATTTTAGTATGCCTAATTTATTATATTTTAGTGGGCAACTTTGGTATACGCTGACAGGCCGACTTGTCTAACACTTGATGGGCTGACTTGTCTAACACAATAGTGGGCCGACTTAGCATCAGTGGGCCGACTTGTCCTGTTACCCTGCCTTGCCTTGGTGAAGGGGGAATGACTAATGATACCAATGACACAAATCCAAGGCATGAAGATTGATAATAATCTAGAACCGGTCAACAAGGGTATTGCTCTCTTTAGGCCTAGTAATAGGTAGGCCTTGCATTGAAGAAGGGCAGAGGAAGGCCTAACAACCCAAACTTACAAACGGCTCTTTTGAGGACTTTCTCTTCTTAGATCTCCCACGACCTGTACCACTTTGTTGCTTTTCATTTTCTTTCTACCTGTTTCAACTTGTCTTTCAGCCATTTTCAAATATTTCTTTCTATTTGTTAGAGATAGTGTTAAATTGAAAGGCAACTTTATTTCCACACAACGACTTCGTTTCTGTCATTTCTGTGAAATGAACAACAACAGCAGCCTCGAAAGCTTTAATCACCATGGGAACGGATACGCTGCGAAAAAGCATTTAATTGAATTGTATTGGCGTCACATTACGAGCATTGAAGAGAATTGCCATAGCGTTGACTATTTGTATTCTAAAATTAGCTTGTACAATGTAACTATTTGTTATTGATTAAATATTGTACAAATATTGATTAATAAGACAGATAAAGATAGCAGCTGCTAACACTGCTAACATGGTAACAGGTAACACATGAGCATCACACCATTGAGTTAGAAATTGAAACTGGTAGATTCGGAAAAAACAAATCCCGAGGGCGGAACGGAAAGATATTGCAAACATTGCGCCACACTCGGTAAAGATATTCTAGGGGGTGAGATTCACTTTCTAATGTTGTGCCATCTTTTTGAAACTGAAAGAAGGGAGTTTCTTGATAGAGAAAAACAATTGCTTCATTTGGCTGCTACGCCAAGAGGATACAACATGCATTCAGTAATTTTTGCTCCTTTACTGAAGAACCTTTTCACCCTGAATTTGAATAACGTTCTTAAATAAGAACCTCTCAGCCTGGTTTCGTAAATGTTATCCTTTAGGTAAGAACCGAAACAGCCTGGTTTCAAAAAGGTAGGTTCTTATATGTGGGTTTTTACTGTAGTTGAGTCCTTTATTTGAATCTTTACTAATAAACTCTCCCTATAATAACAATAGTTTTGCTTTATATCTATCAATTATTGATTAATTGAACTGCTTACTTTAGTTTAATTTTCTTTTTTAACTTGTTGTACCTTTTATATTTTGTATCTTTTAATTAACTTTTGACCATGTATCTAATGATATAGTGTCTTATAAATAAAATAAAAAAATATTTCCAAGAGTTTGAGGACTAAGCCAGAAAATAATTAAACTTTCTCAAAATAAAACAGCTACAGTATTTCTTGTTACCGTTAATATTTTTTCGTTAGTTTTCATTTTAGCAAAAATACAACTCATATTGGTTAATCAGTTTTATAAATTGTCTGTGTTTTAGTTAATACTGTAGATTGAGCAGACTGATTTGCGTTTAAAAAATATTGTAGTCAAAATGAAACATTGCATTTTCTTGTTGTTGTTATATCTAATTTTTTTTAGATTTATTTGATAATTTACAGTATTTTATATTAGTTACTATGTAATTAGGTTAGAGACCTACTTGGTCTAGATACCTGAATCATACAAAAGTAATACACCACGTTACTCTAGCAGGCTGTTAATTTTTCAAACAGTATCAAGTCAGCTCAAGTTTTTTATGCAATGTTAAGTCCCTGTAAAGTACAGAGAGAGACGAGCATAGCCAAGTAACTATTTTCCTGCTCGTAGCACAAGTGGCGGCCCTCGTAGCCAGCCTTGCTAGGAATGCATGTATCGTGGTCTGGTCGGGCGAGTTGTCTTATCGTGAATTCCTTCTGGTGCAGCTAGAAGAACCTAACATCTGCAGCAGATAAAAAGCCTACTTTTAGGCGCCTAATTGCTGGGGGAAAGGTCGAAATAGGCGGGGGGTTGGAACTGCAGTTATAGGGAGTATATAGGGAGAGTGTCGGAATAAACGGGTATCGGATTGTGTTTGATAAACTTTCTCACGAAACTGCTGAAATGTAGTGCGAGGGGCCATATAGTACTTATAGGCTAAGAACATCCACAGTTTTAATGAGTATACAAGTGAAATTTCGAACCAAGAACGTAAGAGTAAGATAAGTAAAAATATCAACATCAATATCAATGCAAATCTTAATAAGCGGGAGGGGTCCTAATAAAAGCGGCGGGGGGTTGGAACTTCTTCGAAATATTCATTAGCGGGGGGACGGCAATTAGGCACCTTAGAGTACATTAAAAGTGCTTCAGCCACAAGCGTCAATCACATCAGAAATACACCCGATCTGTTAAAGAGATAGCTACATTTTAACACTGGCATCCGTTTTCATTAAATTTGATTTCCCTTCAACAAACGTTTTAATATTCGTTTTTATGTGCGAAGGATGAGCACATTATGTGGGGATGCGATGTCACGGATACAGGTATAGAGAGACCTACCTACCTAAGACGCTCTTTTTTTGCCAAAATGTAACAATAGATTGGCCGCAAATATGCGTAAGTAAACTTTGAAGTCGCCGTAAGTGTCACCATTAGTGGTATCATTAACAAAAATCAATTACTTGACATTGAACACCAATTAGTAGCATTTGCTACTGTGGCGCACTGGTCTAAACCACCGCCTTCTTGAACTGGAGGTCTGAAGGTCGATCCCTGTTTCACGGTACTCTCAATATTTTTATACTCGTTTGGTTTTGATTTTCATGTTTTCATACTCGAATTTTTTATTGCAACAACTCTATCCGTTTATGCCCTTCAACAAAGTTTTTCATTTTTTGATCTTCAATTTCAATAGTTTCACCGTATTAGATCATGACGTATCATGACAAGACTTTGATATTTAGTTGGGCAACGTTTCGGGAGAGATCCGTCTCCCATCATCGGGCTATGATAAGTCCGAATATATTTACTCTGTTCAATAGTTTCGTTTACTCTTTTATGCTTTCGCGGTCAATAGGTGCGGTGCATAAACGCAAATGAGTACCACGAAAAGAATACATATTGATTATATGAGCATTTATTTACTGGACATCTGTCCCTCAATTTTGGATCAAAAATTTTTCAGGCTGATATAATTATGACTATCGTATAATTATTCAAATACATTGATTATGATTGAGCGAAAATCTCGGCTAGGCTTTAATTTACATGAATTGTGCGTGAAAGTCGACATAAACATGTTTTCGAATGGCAATAAACTGTTAAAGTAGCCATTAGTGGTGATTACTCA
>JACTAT010000110.1:0-117059 GCA_014526335.1 Chrysaora quinquecirrha
AACAAATATAAAACGCTTTTATTACAAATACCCTTGTAAAGAACAGTCTTGTAGAAATGCAATGAAATGCTTGCCATGTCCCTGACAGTAATACAATATTACCTTTCGCTTGGGACTGATTTTGCTGTATTGCTAGAAACAAATATAAAACGCTATTATTACAAATACCCTCGTTAAGAACAGTCTTGTAGAAATGCAATAAAATGCTTGCCATGTCCCTTACAGTAATACAATACTACCTTTGGCTTGGGACTAATTTTGCTGTATTGCTAGAAACAAATATAAAAAGCTTTTATTACAAATACCCTTGTTAAGAACAGTCTTGTAGAAATGCAATAAAATGCTTATCATGTCCCTTACAGTAATACAATATTACCTTTCGCTTGGGACTGCTTTTGCTGTATTGCTGGAAACAAATATAAAACGCTATTATTACAAATACCCTTGTTAAGGACAGTTCTGTAGAAATGCAATAAAATGCTTATCATGTCCCTTACAGTAATACAATATTACCTTTCACTTGACACTGATTTTGCTGTATTGCTAGAAACAAATATAAAATGCTATTATTACAAACTAGCCCATGCCCGTCTCTGACCACCGCCTCATAGAAACTCGGCCTACCTCCGCCTCAAGGACCTCTGCGTAAAGGACGTCTTCCTTAAGAACCTTCGCGTCATCGAAATCTGCTTCTCAACTTAGCTCTTATTTTCTAATCATGAGTATTTTTCCTTGGTCCTAGTCCAGGCTCCCTTTTCCTAGTGCCAATCACAGTTCGGTTCCTCTGTTTTAGTCCAAGGTCCTTAGTCCACAATGATGCGCTCCTAATGTTCAAATTAGCTAGTGTGCCTCAGTTCTCTTTGTCTATGGTGTGTTCCTTAAATAGTCCTGAAATAATTAATGGTCTTCCGTCCCATTCCTTGGCCCCGTTCCTCAGTCTTGTCATTGTTCAGATCTTCTATCCCATTTCTTGGTCCCATTCCTCAGACATGTTATTGTTCTTGTTTCTTAGTCCTGAAATTATTCATGGGGTCCAGTCCCATTTCTTTGCCCTGTTTCTTATTCCTGAAATTATTCATAGTCTCCAGTCTTGTTCCTTTATCCTGCTTCTTGGTCCTGAAATTATTCAGGGTCATCACTCCAGTTCCTTAGTCTAGTTCCTAAACTTTGTTATTTTTCACATTCCTTAGTCATGAAATTATTCATGGTCTTCAGTCTCATTATTTAGTCCTGTTCCTCAGTCCTGAAATTACTCATGATCTTCCTTCCCATTCCTTTGTCCTCTTCCTCAATCCTGACGTTACTAATGGTCTTCAGTCCCTTTCCTTAGTCTTGTTCCACAGTCCTGAAATTACTCATGGTCTTCAGTCCAATTCCTTAGCCCTGTTCCTCAGTCCTGAAAATACCAATAGCCTTCAGTCCCAATCCTTAGTCCTGTTCCTCAGTGCTGAAATTACTCGTGATTTTCAGTCCGTTCCTTAGTCCTCTTCCTCAGTCCTGAAATTACTCATGGTCTTCAGACTTGTTCTTTAGTCCTGTTCCTCAGTCTTGTACATGTGGTAGTAAGTCTTTCTCATTCCTGCGTCAAATACTGCTATCCAGCCAGCTTATACTTCAGGATGGCATTTGGTTTTTTTAGCTTTCAAATGCACTAAACAATTTCAAAATTGTTTTTGTTTTGCTTTGAATGAAGCGCAATTCTGAATAAGCTTTTGAAATCAGGTAATGGCATTTTGTTTCAACTGAAAGAGGTAAAAGCATTAACACAATGCGATTCAAGCCGGTTGACTGAATTTTCCTGTAAACATCACGGTTAAAACCTATTTAGATCTAGAAAAGTTGTTATTTCCCAGTAAATAATCCTGGTATACATGAAATTTAGTAGATATACTCAGTCAGCTTCGTTACTTGTAGTCATCGCTGTGAAGTAAGAAGAATTTAAGATTCAGTAAGCGAGAAATCTACGTCTGGTGTGTAGACAAAAGATTCTAATGGGGCAAGACAATGCCTCTTGACAAAGGAGAAGGCTTTTTCCCCGTTTACCCCAAAACCGGTAGCAGTTAGGAAAGATATGGCAAGCGATGGCTCAACTTCAGAATGGGTTGCAGAGAAGGGTGCAGGTTTGAGAAGCTTAACATAAACCGCCTCGGAGGAGATGCTCTGACAAAATTGTTGCCTTGACTACTACAAAATTAGTATATAAGACTAGCCCTTGCCCGTCTCTGAACCACGCCTCGTGACAACCTCCGCCTCATGACAACCTCCGCTTTATAAGGTTTGTGCATTCAAGTGATTCCATGGTTCTTATCGTACTTCTATCGTACTTTTGTTTGCAAACGTAACTTCTACTTAGTTCTGGTCCTAGGTCCTGTTTTAGGCCCTAGTCCAGGGTTCTGCTCCCCATTCCCTCTAATTATTATGTTCCTTGGTATTAGTTCATGATCTTTGGTCCTGTTTCTACTCTCTGTCCAGGGAATGAGATAGCCCTTGCCCGTCTCTGACCACGGCCTGGTGACAACCTTTGCATCATAAGAACCAGTAGCGTAGCGGAGGTTTGTGGGGCCCTTAGTGATGAGTGGGACTGGGGCCCCTTGTTACCATGTCTAATTAGGAACTAGGAAGCTGGAATAGGAAATAGGGACTAGAAAATAGGGACAAGGCACTATGAAATAGGGACTAGGAAACTGCAAGTATGTGGAAAGCTTTTTGGACGTTTATATTTTTTCTGCGGTTGCAACAACAACTTTAATCATTACACAATGATAAGCTAACCTTGCTCTAAAGCATCAACTTTGCAATATCAATGACTTACTCACTTGTTTCTCATATAAGAAAACGCGTATTTCGTCAAGAAAGATCATTTCAGAAAGACATAATTTTAAGGCTGGGGCCCCTTGGAGCCTCTTATCAGTGGGGGCCCTTAGTGGTATACCCTAAAGGTAACCACCGTCGGCTACGCCACTGATAAGAACCTCTATCTTAAAGGTCTGTGCATTCAAGTTTTTAGTCATTGCATGGCCCTCGTCTATACTGCTGCCTGCAGATCAATTTTCTACTTATTTCCTTTATTCTAGTGCTAGGTACTTTTTCTTGGTCCTAGTCCAGGGTCCTGTTCCTTGGTATTAATCTAGGTTCCTTAGTCCATGATGATTGGTCCTGTTTCTGCTTCCTGTCAAGGATCCCTTTACTCCAATTGAAGGACCTGTTTCTTGGTCTTAGTCTAAGATGCTCAGTCTATGAACACTTTCTTAATCTTAGTTACACTTATCAAGTTACACTTAATGTTAATCTTAATTTAATCTGAATCTATTCCTGAATTCTTTTTCAAGGTCCTTTTCCTTAGTTGTGTTATTGTTTACGCTTCTCAGTCCTGTCCTGTTCCTATTTCTTGTTCCCGAGGGTTTTTGTTATTCATGTTCCACCTGTTACACAGCATGCCCCTCGATGCGATTCCTTGGTCCAAGTTTTAACAACGTTCTTATTTCATTCTGTCCTACTGGTCACAGCACTTAGGAAAATGCTGCTGACTGACCATAGACAGATGTAAACAAACAACAAGTCTAAAGAATTCATTTTAAAAGCCTAAAAATTTATCATTTTCAAGTATGGTGAGGGAAGCTAATTTATGACAATTACAGTATACAGAGTATAAGTAAAAGTTTTGCCTAGATCTCATGTCACAGGAATTTATTTTTTAATATCAAGATGTAAACTTCAAGCGGTGGCCCAAGGACCTAATTTGTTTGTTATAAACTTAGTAAAGTTATTTTCTCGGTAAGTTGAAGTGGGTGTTCGATAACCACGGCCCCGGCCCTCGGGGCCCTCATAAGAAAATGAACTTTGATGCGAATTCTAGGAATATAAAATGGCCTTTCTGCTCGGTTTCACCATAAAAACGTCTGCGTTTCTTTATTTTAACGAACTTTGGAGACCTTGACGTGAAATAACACTAAAAATTATAGGGGGCCCCGAGGGCCCCCGGGGCTCCAAAATGAGGGCCCCGAGGGCCGGGGCCGTAAGTATCGAACACCCAGTTGAAGTACAGTGAAATCATCGAGGAGAAAACGTCGAAACAGAATCAGTTTACTATTTGTGAGAGGCGGATGTCATGCAAAGGGCATGCATAGAGGTGTACCCCGACTTCCGTGAACAAAAGGAAATCAACCAGCCAAACTAATGTGTCAGTGGAAAAAAATAATACGAGA
Source organism: Chrysaora quinquecirrha (assembly GCA_014526335.1). Lineage (NCBI taxonomy): Eukaryota > Metazoa > Cnidaria > Scyphozoa > Semaeostomeae > Pelagiidae > Chrysaora > Chrysaora quinquecirrha. Next base: position 4,206 of record JACTAT010000110.1, read on the forward strand.
AATTATCTTTTCTGAAGCAAACAGTGACTGCAAGGTCATTCTATAACGGAGAAGTTTAGGCTAAATCATTCCCGATGAAAACAATTCGGTCGCTTTTTAAAGAAAATTTTAATTGAAGCCCTTTGAAATCACTATCATTTCGATTTATTGGAAAGGAGAACGTACCTGCACCGCATCTTAACAAAGATCGATGGTGCTTGAGTAAGCATTGCTGTAGGGTTTGACTTGGATAAGGCAGTCACCATTCAGTAATGTAATGTTCTGTACAGTTGGTTGCGAAAGTAAAGCAACGAAACGAATTCCTAAAAATATCTCTACCCAGCTTCGGTCAAAACAAAGAAAGTATTTGCCAAGTATGTGGATGTCATGCCAAGGGTCACGGTCAACACAGCGCGCTTACATTGTTGTACTCTTGCAAAATGTCGTTCAGCTGTCAACAGTCCGAAGAAGTTGCAAAAGAAAAACAGAAATTATTTTCGCATGACTAAACAGAAAACCAAAACATCTCTTTTTGGATCCAGAACTGGTAAATTAATTTTAATTTTAATCATTTCGTAAGATGAACTTCTTAGGAAACGAAAACATCGAAAATCGAAATAAATCTTGATGCGAGTGTGCTTGAATGCGCGATTGAAATTTGTTCATGCTTGGCGATTGTTTCAAGTAGGACCAGTGACGCTGTTCAAAGAAGAAGGTTAGCCCCACTAACCCAAGGATCTCCAGAAGAAGGGGGAAAACGAGGCAAACTTGGCTCGCCTACCCCAGGGGCGGCAGAATCTTGCGAAAACGGCACGTCAAAAGCTCGCACGGTCCATGCGAACTCACTGGTACAGAAAAAGGTGCTAATCGAATTATTCATGCATTAGTTATAAGACTAGCCCTTGCCCGTGTAAGACCACCGCCTGATGAGGACCACCGCCTCCGATGAACTCCGCCAATAAGAACTTCCACCTAAAAAGCACTGTGCATTGAGGTGGCCATATTTGCTGTTAATCTAAATCTTGATGTCAATCTTAATGTTAGTCTTGTCTTAATCTCAGTCTTCAACTGGAATGGAATCTTAATCTTAACTTCTACCTCAATTGGAATCTTAACCTTAATCTAAATCTAAATGTTAATCTTAATCAGAATCTAAATCTCAATTTTAATCTTAATGTTACTCTTAATCTTAATGCTAATGTTAAGCTTAATCTTAGCCTTTGTAAATCTTGACCTCCATCTTAATATTAGTCTTAGTCTGTGTTAGTCTTGGTCTAAGTATCAGTTTTTTATTTCTGAACTTAAACTTAAAGCTATTCTTAATTTTTAAACTGAAGCTCATTTTAAAATCAGTCTTAATCTGAGCCTTTATGTTAATCCTCATGTAAATCTGAAATAACATTGAAACTTACAATTAACGTTAATGTTGTTGTTTATCACCACATGCAAGAATGTGAATCTCAAACTATATCATCATCTTAATTCATCTTCATACTCTTAGATACCAAATAAACGTCCCCCCGTTTATTAATTTTGAGTTTTTCCACCACCCGCAGGGCCTTATTAGGACCCCCCATTTATTAATTTTCGAAGAAACAATGTCACTTGTGAAAAGATGAAACTATGCTTATTATTTTTCCCAACCCCGGACCTTATAAGGACCCCCTGTTTTTTAAATTTCGAACAAAATTCCCAGCCCCCCATCGATTAGTACCCCCTGTTTATTTGGTACTTACATGGCCTTAATGTTAATATTAGTAAAAGTGAAATTAATCTTTGATTTAAAATAAATATTAATATTATTCTAATTTCTTCAAGTGCAATAAAACTTTAAATGAAAATCGAAGATGAAATTAAAATTAAAATAAAAACCAGATGGAAATGAAAGTTAGTGTCGAGACATAAATTGAAAATAAATTTATAATTGAAAAGATATGAGGAAAAATTGATCCAAAGATTTGAGTCATTCCGAAAAGCCTTCTAGTTTTGTGAAACTGATTTTAAAACATTGAAAAGATTTGTAAACTATTTAAATCACAAAAACAAAAACACCAAAAACTTGCCCTTGAGGGGATTTGAACTCCAGCCATTCGGGGTGGCAGGCGAGCATTTAACCACTCGGCTACACAGCTGTATTGCCTTGCGGAGGATAAACTCCTAGTGGTCCTTGAATTCATGCAAGGGAACAACAAAACACGTTAAAAAAATAATGTGTAACGAACTTAAAAATTATACTGAAGCGAAATTTTAGTTACCAGACTTGTTCTTGGCCTTTTGACAACATTGCCAACACGAAAAAAAACACAAATAAAAAAATTCGAAAGGAAAAGATTTGCCCCTGAGGGGAGTCGAACTCCCAACTCTGAATCGTGGCTCACGAGACACGCTTTACCGACCGCGCCACCGTGCCTTGTTGCGATTCAGTGATGATCCTCATACAGAAAACAATCGGACAATGGTTAAAACTGGCACCCATGACGCACTTCAAAGAAGGGTTAGCCCCAGTTACCCCAGAAGCGAGAGCAGTTGACAAAAAACGAAAGAGTGATGGCTCGCCTACCCCACGGGCGGCCTTATCGTGCGAAAAAGGCGTCCGAAAACGACTTGCAGGGAGCTCAAAGTTACTGGTACAAAATTCTCGCTAATTCAAAACCCATTTTAATATAGAGAGATACCCTTGTAAACAACAGTCTTTTAGAAATGCAATAAAATGCTTGCCATGTCCCTTACAGTAATACAATATTACCTTTCGCTACGGACTGATTTTGCTGTATTGATAGAAACAAATATAAAACGCTATTATTACAAATACCCTTGTAAAGAACAGTCTTGTAGAAATGCAATAAAATGCTTGCCATGTCCCTTACAGTAATACAATACTACCTTTTGCTTGGGACTGATTTTGCTGTATTGCTAGAAACAAATATAAAACCCTATTATTACAAATACCCTTGTAAAGAACAGTCTTGTAGGAATGCAATAAAATACTTGCCATGTCCCTTACAGTAATACAATATTACCTTTCGTTTGGGTCTGATTTTGCTGTATTGCTAGAAACAAATATAAAATGCTATTATTATAAATACCCTTGTAAAGAAAAGTCTTTTAGAAATGCAATAAAATGCTTGCCATGTCCCTTACAGTAATACAATATTACCTTTGTTTGGGTCTGATTTTGCTGTATTGCTAGAAAAAAATATAAAATGCTATTATTATAAATACCCTTGTTAAGAACAGTCTTGTAGAAATGCAATAAAATGCTTGCCATGTCCCTTACAGTAATACAATAGTACCTTTCGCTTGGGACTGATTTTGCTGTATTGCTAGAAACAAATATAAAACGCTATTATTACAAATACCCTTGTAAAGAACAGTCTTGTAGAAATGCAATAAAATGCTTGCCATGTCCCTTACAGTAATACAATATTACCTTTTGCTTGGGACTGATTTTGCTGTATTGCTAGAAACAAATATAAAACCCTATTATTACAAATACCCTTGTAAAGAACAGTCTTGTAGGAATGCAATAAAATACTTGCCATGTCCCTTACAGTAATACAATATTACCTTTCGTTTGGGACTGATTTTGCTGTATTGCTAGAAACAAATATAAAATGCTATTATTATAAATACCCTTGTAAAGAAAAGTCTTTTAGAAATGCAATAAAATGCTTGCCATGTCCCTTACAGTAATACAATATTACCTTTTGCTTGGGACTGATTTTGCTGTATTGCTAGAAACAAATATAAAACGCTATTATTACAAATACCTTTGTTAAGAATAATCTTGTAGAAATGCAATAAAATGCTTGCCATGTCCCTTACAGTAATACAATATTACCTTTCGCTTGGGAAATTGCTAGAAACAAATATAAAATGCTATTATTACAAATACCCTTGTAAAGAACAGTCTTGTAGAAATGCAATGTGCTTGCCATGTCCGTTACAGTAATACAATACTACCTTTGGCTTGGGACTGATTTTGCTGTATTGCTAGAAACAAATATAAAACGCTATTATTACAAATACCCTTGTTAAGAACAGTCTTGTAGAAATGCAATAAAATGCTTATCATGTCCCTTACAGTAATACAATATTACCTTTCGCTTGGGACTGATTTTGCTGTATTGCTAGAAACAAATATAAAACGCTATTATTACAAATACCCTTGTTAAGAACAGTCTTGTAGAAATGCAATGAAATGCTTGCCATGTCCCTGACAGTAATACAATATTACCTTTCGCCTGGGACTGATTTTGCTGTATTGCTAGAAACAAATATAAAACGCTTTTATTACAAATACCCTTGTTAAGAACAGTCTTGTAGAAATGCAATAAAATGCTTGCCATGTCCCTTACAGTAATACAATATTACCTTTCGCTTGGGACTGATTTTGCTGTATTGCTAGAAACAAATATAAAACGCTATTATTACAAATACCCTTGTAAAGAACAGTCTTGTAGAAATGCAATGCCATGTCCCTTACAGTAATACAATATGCTTGCCATGTTGCTAGAAACAAATATAAAACGCTATTATTACAATACCCTTGTAGTCTTGTAGAAATGCTTCCGTTTACAGTAATACAATACTGCCTTTTGCTTGGGACTGATTTTGCTGTATTGCTAGAAACAAATATAAAATGCTATTATTATAAATACCCTTGTAAAGAAAAGTCTTTTAGAAATGCAATAAAATGCTTGCCATGTCCCTTACAGTAATACAATATTACCTTTGCTTGGGACTGATTTTGCTGTATTGCTAGAAACAAATATAAAACACTATTATTACAAATACCCTTGTAAAGCACAGCCTTGTATAAATGCAATAAAATGCTTGCCATGTCCCTTACAGTAATATAATATTACCTTTCCCTTGGGACTGATTTCGCTGTATTGCTAGAAACAAATATAAAACGCTATTATTACAAATACACTTGTTAAGAACAGTCTTGTAGAAATGCAATGAAATGCTTGCCATGTCCCTGACAGTAATACAATATTACCTTTCGCTTGGGACTGATTTTGCTGTATTGCTAGAAACAAATATAAAACGCTATTATTACAAATACCCTTGTAAAGAACAGTCTTGTAGAAATGCAATAAAATGCTTGCCATGTCCCTTACAGTAATACAATATTACCTTTCGCTTGGGACTGATTTTGCTGTATTGCTAGAAACAAATATAAAATGCTATTATTATAAATACCCTTGTAAAGAAAAGTCTTGTAGAAATGCAATAAAATGCTTGCCATGTCCCTTACAGTAATACAATATTACCTTTGTTTGGGACTGATTTTGCTGTATTAGAAACTAGAAACAAATATAAAACAGTCTGTAGAAATTATGCTTATAAATACCCTTGTAAAGAAAAGCTATTATTACAAATCTTGTAAAGAATAGTCTTGTAGAAATGCAATAAAATGCTTGCCATGTCCCTTACAGTAATACAATATTACCTTTTGCTTGGGACTGATTTTGCTGTATTGCTAGAAACAAATATAAAACGCTATTATTACAAATACCCTTGTAAAGAACAGTCTTGTAGAAATGCAATAAAATGCTTGCCATGTCCCTTACAGTAATACAATATTACCTTTCGCTTGGGACTGATTTTGCTGTATTGCTAGAAACAAATTTAAAATGCTATTATTACAAATACCCTTGTTAAGGACAGTCTTGTAGAAATGCAATAAAATGCTTGCCATGTCCCTTACAGTAATACAATACTACCTTTTGCTTGGGACTGATTTTGCTGTATTGCTAGAAACAAATATAAAACCCTATTATTACAAATACCCTTGTAAAGAACAGTCTTGTAGGAATGCAATAAAATACTTGCCATGTCCCTTACAGTAATACAATATTACCTTTCGTTTGGGTCTGATTTTGCTGTATTGCTAGAAACAAATATAAAATGCTATTATTATAAATACCCTTGTAAAGAAAAGTCTTTTAGAAATGCAATAAAATGCTTGCCATGTCCCTTACAGTAATACAATATTACCTTTGTTTGGGTCTGATTTTGCTGTATTGCTAGAAAAAATATATAAAATGCTATTATTATAAATACCCTTGTTAAGAACAGTCTTGTAGAAATGCAATGAAATGCTTGCCATGTTCCTGACAGTAATACAATATTACCTTTCGCTCTGGACTGATTTTGCTGTATTGCTAGAAACAAATATAAAACCCTATTATTACAAATACCCTTGTAAAGAACAGTCCTGTAGAAATGCAATAAAATGCTTGCCATGTCCCTTACAGTAATTCAATACTACCTTTTGATTGGGACTGATTTTGCTGTATTGCTAGAAACAAATATAAAACGCTATTATTACAAATATCCTTGTAAAGAACAGTCTTGTAGGAATGCAATAAAATGCTTGCCATGTCCCTTACAGTAATACAATATTACCTTTCGTTTGGGTCTGATTTTGTTGTATTGCTAGAAACAAATATAAAATGCTATTAATATAAATAGCCTTGTAAAGAAAAGTCTTGTAGAAATGCAATAGAATGCTTGCCATGTCCCTTACAGTAATACAATATTACCTTTTGCTTGGGACTGATTTTGCTGTATTGCTAGAAACAAATATAAAACGCTATTATTACAAATACCTTTGTTAAGAATAATCTTGTAGAAATGCAATAGGATGCTTGCCATGTCCCTTACAGTAATACAATATTACCTTTCGCTTGGGACTGATTTTGCTGTGTTGCTAGAAACAAATATAAAACGCTATTATTACAAATACCCTTGTAAAGAACAGTCTTGTAGAAATGCAATAAAATGCTTGCCATGTCCCTTACAGTAATACAATACTACCTTTTGCTTGGGACTGATTTTGCTGTATTGCTAGAAACAAATATAAAACGCTATTATTACAAATACCCTTGTAAAGAACAGTCTTGTAGAAATGCAATAAAATGCTTGCCATGTCCCTTACAGTAATACAATACTACCTTTTGCTTGGGACTGATTTTGCTGTATTGCTAGAAACAAATATAAAAAGCTTTTATTACAAATACCCTTGTAAAGAACAGTCTTGTAGGAATGCAATAAAATGCTTGCCATGTCCCTTACAGTAATACAATATTACCTTTCGCTTGGGACTGATTTTGCTGTATTGCTAGAAACAAATATAAAACGCTATTATTACAAATACCCTTGTAAAGAAAAGTCTTTAAGAAATGCAATAAAATGCTTGCCATGACCCTTACAGTAATACAATATTACCTTTGTTTGGGTCTGATTTTGCTGTATTGCTAGAAAAAAAATATAAAATGCTATTATTATAAATACCCTTGTTAAGAACAGTCTTGTAGAAATGCAATGAAATGCTTGCCATGTTCCTGACAGTAATACAATATTACCTTTCGCTCGGGACTGATTTTGCTGTATTGCTAGAAACAAATATAAAACCCTATTATTACAAATACCCTTGTAAAGAACAGTCCTGTAGAAATGCAATAAAATGCTTGCCATGTCCCTTACAGTAATTCAATACTACCTTTTGATTGGGACTGATTTTGCTGTATTGCTAGAAACAAATATAAAACGCTATTATTACAAATATCCTTGTAAAGCACAGTCTTGTAGGAATGCAATAAAATGCTTGCCATGTCCCTTACAGTAATACAATATTACCTTTCGTTTGGGTCTGATTTTGTTGTATTGCTAGAAACAAATATAAAATGCTATTAATATAAATACCCTTGTAAAGAAAAGTCTTGTAGAAATGCAATAGAATGCTTGCGATGTCCCTTACAGTAATACAATATTACCTTTCGCTTGGGACTGATTTTGCTGTATTGCTAGAAACAAATATAAAACGCTATTATTACAAATACCTTTGTTAAGAATAATCTTGTAGAAATGCAATAAGATGCTTGCCATGTCCCTTACAGTAATACAATATTACCTTTCGCTTGGGACTAATTTTGCTGTATTGCTAGAAATAAATATAAAATGCTATTATTACAAATACCCTTGTTAAGGACAGTCTTGTAGAAATGCAATAAAATGCTTGCCATGTCCCTTACAGTAATACAATACTACCTTTTGCTTGGGACTGATTTTGCTGTATTGCTAGAAACAAATATAAAACCCTATTATTACAAATACCCTTGTAAAGAACAGTCTTGTAGGAATGCAATAAAGTACTTGCCATGTCCCTTACAGTAATACAATACTACCTTTTGCTTGGGACTGATTTTGCTGTATTGCTAGAAACAAATATAAAACCCTATTATTACAAATACCCTTGTAAAGAACAGTCTTGTAGAAATGCAATAAAATGCTTGCCATGTCCCTTACAGTAATACAATATTACCTTTCGCTTGGGACTGATTTTGCTGTATTGCTAGAAACAAATATAAAACGCTTTTATTACAAATACCCTTGTAAAGAACAGTCTTGTAGAAATGCAATGAAATGCTTGCCATGTCCCTGGCAATAATACAATATTACCTTACGTTTCGGTCTGATTTTGCTGTATTGCTAGAAACAAATATAAAATGCTATTATTATAAATACCCTTGTAAAGAAAAGTCTTTTAGAAATGCAATAAAATGCTTGCCATGTCCCTTACAGTAATACAATATTACCTTTGTTTGGGACTGATTTTGCTGTATTGCTAGAAACAAATATAAAATGCTATTATTACAAATACCCTTGTAAAGAACAGTCTTGTAGAAATGCAATAAAATGCTTGCCATGTCCCTTACAGTAATACAATACTACCTTTCGCTTGGGACTGATTTTGCTGTATTGCTAGAAACAAATATAAAACGCTATTATTACAAATACCCTTGTAAAGAACAGTCCTGTAGAAATGCAATAAAATGCTTGCCATGTCCCTTACAGTAATTCAATACTACCTTTTGATTGGGACTGATTTTGCTGTATTGCTAGAAACAAATATAAAACGCTATTATTACAAATATCCTTGTAAAGAACAGTCTTGTAGGAATGCAATAAAATGCTTGCCATGTCCCTTACAGTAATACAATATTACCTTTCGTTTGGGACTGATTTTGTTGTATTGCTAGAAACAAATATAAAATGCTATTATTATAAATACCCTTGTAAAGAAAAGTCTTGTAGAAATGCAATAAAATGCTTGCCATGTCCCTTACAGTAATACAATATTACCTTTCGCTTGGGACTGATTTTGCTGTATTGCTAGAAACAAATATAAAACGCTATTATTACAAATACCTTTGTTAAGAATAATCTTGTAGAAATGCAATAGGATGCTTGCCATGTCCCTTACAGTAATACAATATTACCTTTCGCTTGGGACTAATTTTGCTGTATTGCTAGAAATAAATATAAAATGCTATTATTACAAATACCCTTGTTAAGGACAGTCTTGTAGAAATGCAATAAAATGCTTGCCATGTCCCTTACAGTAATACAATACTACCTTTTGCTTGGGACTGATTTTGCTGTATTGCTAGAAACAAATATAAAACGCTATTATTACAAATACCCTTGTAAAGAACAGTCTTGTAGAAATGCAATAAAATGCTTGCCATGTCCCTTACAGTAATACAATATTACCTTTCGTTTGGGTCTGATTTTGCTGTATTGCTAGAAAGAAATATAAAATTCTATTATTATAAATACCCTTGTAAAGAAAAGTCTTTAAGAAATGCAATAAAATGCTTGCCATGACCCTTACAGTAATACAATATTACCTTTTGCTTGGGACTGATTTTGCTGTATTGCTAGAAAAAAATATAAAATGCTATTATTATAAATACCCTTGTTAAGAACAGTCTTGTAGAAATGCAATGAAATGCTTGCCATGTTCCTGACAGTAATACAATATTACCTTTCGCTTGGGACTGATTTTGCTGTATTGCTAGAAACAAATATAAAACCCTATTATTACAAATACCCTTGTAAAGAACAGTCCTGTAGAAATGCAATAAAATGCTTGCCATGTCCCTTACAGTAATTCAATACTACCTTTTGATTGGGACTGATTTTGCTGTATTGCTAGAAACAAATATAAAACGCTATTATTACAAATATCCTTGTAAAGAACAGTCTTGTAGGAATGCAATAAAATTCTTGCCATGTCCCTTACAGTAATACAATATTACCTTTCGTTTGGGTCTGATTTTGTTGTATTGCTAGAAACAAATATAAAATGCTATTAATATAAATACCCTTGTAAAGAAAAGTCTTGTAGAAATGCAATAAAATGCTTGCCATGTCCCTTACAGTAATACAATATTACCTTTCTCTTGGGACTGATTTTGCTGTATTGCTAGAAGCAAATATAAAACGCTATTATTACAAATACCTTTGTTAAGAATAATCTTGTAGAAATGCAATAAAATGCTTGCCATGTCCCTTACAGTAATTCAATACTACCTTTTGATTGGGACTGATTTTGCTGTATTGCTAGAAACAAATATAAAACGCTATTATTACAAATATCCTTGTAAAGAACAGTCTTGTAGGAATGCAATAAAATGCTTGCCATGTCCCTTACAGTAATACAATATTACCTTTCGCTTGGGACTGATTTTGCTGTGTTGCTAGAAACAAATATAAAACGCTATTATTACAAATACCCTTGTAAAGAATAGTCTTGTAGAAATGCAATAAAATGCTTGCCATGTCCGTTACAGTAATACAATACTGCCTTTTGCTTGGGACTGATTTTGCTGTATTGCTAGAAACAAATATAAAACGCTATTATTACAAATACCCTTGTAAAGAACAGTCTTGTAGAAATGCAATAAAATGCTTGCCATGTCCCTTTCAGTAATACAATATTACCTTTTGCTAGGGACTGATTTTGCTGTATTGCTAGAAACAAATATAAAACGCTATTATTACAAATACCCTTGTAAAAAACAGTCTTGTAGAAATGCAATAAAATGCTTGCCATGTCCCTTACAGTAGTACAATACTACCTTTTGCTTGCAACTGATTTTGCTGAATTGCTAGAAACAAATATAAAACACTATTATTACAAATACCCTTGTAAAGAACAGTCTTGTAGAAATGCAATAAAATGCTTACCATGTCCCTTACAGTAATACAATATTACCTTTCGCTTGGGACTGATTTTGCTGTATTGCTTGAAACAAATATAAAAAGCTATTATTACAAATACCCTTGTTATGAACAGTCTTGTAGAAATGCAATAAAATGCTTGCCATGTCCCTTACAGTAATACAATATTACCTTTTCCTTGGGACTGATTTTGCTGTATTGCTAGAAACAAATATAAAACGCTATTAATACAAATACCCTTGTAAAGAACAGTCTTGTAGGAATGCAATAAAATGCATGCCATGTCCCTTACAGTAATACAATATTACCTTTCGCTTGGGACTGATTTTGCTTTATTGCTAGAAACAAATATAAAACGCTATTATTACAAATACCCTTGTTAAGAACAGTCTTGTAGAAATGCAATGAAATGCTTGCCATGTCCCTTACAGTAATACAATATTACCTTTCGCTTGGGACTGATTTTGCTGTGTTGCTAGAAACAAATATAAAAAGCTATTATTACAAATACCCTTGTTATGAACAGTCTTGTAGAAATGCAATAAAATGCTTGCCATGTCCCTTACAGTAATACAATATTACCTTTCGCTTGGGACTGATTTCGCTGTATTGCTAGAAACAAATATAAAACGCTATTATTACAAATACACTTGTTAAGAACAGTCTTGTAGAAATGCAATGAAATGCTTGCCATGTCCCTGACAGTAATACAATATTACCTTTCGCCTGGGACTGATTTTGCTGTATTGCTAGAAACAAATATAAAAAGCTTTTATTACAAATACCCTTGTTAAGAACAGTCTTGTAGGAATGCAATAAAATACTTGCCATGTCCCTTACAGTAATACAATATTACCTTTCGCTTGGGACTGATTTTGCTGTATTGCTAGAAACAAATATAAAACGCTTTTATTACAAATACCCTTGTTAAGAACAGTCTTGTAGAAATGCAATGAAATGCTTGCCATGTCCCTTACAGTAATACAATATTACCTTTCGCTTAGGACTGATTTTGCTGTATTGCTAGAAACAAATATAGAACGCTTTTATTACAAATACCCTTGTTAAGAACAGTCTTGTAGAAATGCAATGAAATGCTTGCCATGTCCCTTACAGTAATACAATATTATCTTTCGCTTAGGACCTTTGCTAGAAACTTGGGACTGATTTTGCTGTATTGCTAGAAACAAATATAAAATCTGCTATTATTACAAATACCCTTGTAAAGAATAAAAAGTCTTGTAGAAATGCAATAAAATGCTTGCCATGTCCCTTACGAAAATGGCCACGTGACTTTAAGCCATTGTTATGAAGAAATGTTTTGGTTGGGCCTATGGCCGCTGTTGGCCGCCATTTTTGACGACCATTCGAATACTTTTGTCCAGTAAGTGTATAATCACAGCTGAATGACCCATGGAAATAAACATAGAACAAGCCATGGCATTTATCTTTATCTCACTATTTTCCTGACTATTTTCAGATATACTAGCACTTGTATCAGCAGAGTTTTGATATATATCCTCAGAGTAAGTCACCAGATCATCAAACAATAAAAATTCTATCATATCATGACTGGCCTAATTTTAATTTAGGCCTAGATAGGCCTGGGCTGGGCCCTGCTATGGTAGATACCTGTGACCTTACTATATTGTAATTTTGTAGGTAATAAACATTTCCCCCCTCCTGTTTAATTGCCAACTAAAGGACTACCATTACCATTAGTGTGACTGCTTAGCATTTTGAATAGTGAAAAGTCAACCAGCTCCAAATTTCTTCACGCTGAAACTATAAATGGTTCTCCCTGGTAGTCTATGGGGGCCCATCAGTGCCATAGGATGTTTTATGAATTTATTACTTCTACTCTTGAAATTTCGAATTTTTTATTTCATTTTCTTGTTCTATTTCAATACCTATTTTATTTTGATTTTTTTATTTTATCTAATTGTATTTGTTTAATTTTTAATACTAATTTATCTTATACTATTTTTATTTGATTTTTTTAATCTCTTTTTTATGTTATTGATGTAATTTAATTTTTTTATTTCATTTAAAAAATTAAAAAATTGGAAATAGGCTGGTGGCCCATCAGTGCCATTACCATTCATGACAACAAAGTCATGGCCCATCAGTGCCATATCCCACAATGCTTTTCAAGACTCGAGAACTGGCAGGAAATTTATCGATTTACACACATTTGCAATTCTCGCACAAAACCAATATGACTGGTATTCGAAACTCAGATTGGCAAAAGGGTCATGTAGAAGTTTTTGTAACAAGGGTTGTGATTGGTGCATTCAAAATTCTAATTTGCATAACAATAGCAACATTTAACTCAAATATGGACTACAGTATCTGCTCGAAACCAATGCAGTATTTGTGTTTGTATATATAGGTATTGAAATAGAACAAGAAAAGGAAATAAAAAATTCGAAATTTTAAGAGTAGAAGTAATAAATTCATACCACATCCTATGGCACTGATGAGCCACCATAGTAGTCCCTTCCACAGCTAGACAAAAGTATCCGCCATTGAGAAACATTTGCAGCTATGCGCAGTAGATAACAAGCTTTTGCCATATTGACAGTGTGTTACGCATGGCCTTATTTTATGCCAATCGCATAAAAGTAGAAGGCTTTATGTTTTATATCTATTGCATAAAACTGGGTATGAGGATATGTTGTCAGGTCGTGCTATAGTGCGACGGTTTTTATGGATGTAGCGTGCTGGTTTCTCCAACCTTGTTTTCAAGAGTCCCGGGAAGGACGTTCGACTATTGATGATGTCATCAGGTCACGCTATAGTGTGGAGGTTTTATGGATCTAGTGCGTTGGTTTCTCCAACCTCGCTTTCCCGAGTCCAAGGAATGGTCCTAAATGATGTAATAATCCTGCCATCTGATTGGTTAGAACTTTCTAGAACTTTTCAAAGACTTTTTAAGTCCCTCACGAAATGGGAAAGTCCCTGATAATTCTAAAATCTAATTGGTTAGAACTTTCTAGAAAAAGGGAAAGTCCCTAATAATCCTGTAATCTGATTGGCTAGAACTTTCTAGAACTTTTTGAAGACTTTTCAAGAAAGTCCCTAAAAATGACGTAATAATCCTGCAATCTGATTGGCTAATTGATGCAATAATTCACGTTCGAATTGACTATATAAATTTAATCATAAAGCGAAATGAGTTCAGTTGAAAATTAGTCATGAAGAGGTCACACGTAGAAGAGAACTCAGCTACCAATTATAGCAAGCGAAGAAAAATTGCTTGCGATGTATGTGGGAAATTGTTTGACAGAATGTTAAATGTCACATCACATAAGCGAACAGCGCATGATATACACTCACCAACAGCAGAACAACATAAATTAGTCGGTGGAGGTAATGATATGAACAAGATGGATAAGAAAGCATTAAGGATATAGGCCAAAGAAGAAGATATTAAAGACTGGGCAAGAATCACACAACATGCCATTCGAGAAATTAAAGAAAAATTGCCAAATCACAAACAGGGGATAAAGCATTATGTCACCATCCATGTAGAATTTAAAAAGTATGGTGATATGCCTATGGTTACAAAACCACCACCCACATTCAGAACCACCATGCAGGCACTTCTATGGTCAGAGTATGACGATTTTGAAGATCATGTGGTTGAAGCTATGAACACACTACGAGATAAGGTTGATGCATTCTTGGAGAATGGAAGTGGTTGGATATTTACAAGATTAACCAAACTGCAAGTGAAGATGTTTGATTATGAAGCAATCCGTGGTGGAAAGTATTTACAACTACCGACATATATTAAAAACAAGCAAGTCGTCATCAATATTGAGAACAGAGACGATAAATGCTTCATCTGGGCAATTCTATCTGCCCTACATCCACAAGCAAAACATCCAGAGAGAGTTGCAAAGTATCGTTCATACTTGAATGAACTTAACTGTGAAGGAATGACGTATCCAGTAAAAGCATCAGATAAAAAGATGATTGATACATTTGAAATAAACAACAATATTACAATCAACATCGATATGGATGAAGATGGTTCAATTATACCAGTAAGAGTAACTAAAGTTAAACGTGAAAGACAGGTCCTTTTGCTATTGATAACCAATGCGGATGGTGAGAGTCACTATTATTGGATAAAGGACTGGGTGGATAGTGCAGAGAAAATGGAAGAAATATCTCTACCACCGAAAGAAGCATTTTACAACAAACTCGGCGATTCTGACATCAGTGATGAAGCTTATGAACATGCTCAACAGGTTTGGCAATTCTTTGACTGTCAGACTTTTCAAGGTTATCATGAACTGTACTTGAGAACTGATGTGTTGCTGTTGACTGATATATTCGAATTGTTCAGAGCACAGAGTCTGGAATTCTACAGACTCGATCCTGCACATTATCTAACTGCTCCTTCGCTGGCCTGGGATGCGATGCTGAAGATGACTGGTGTGAAGCTGGAATTGCTATCCGAAGAAAAGAAGGACATTCTACTTATGATTGAAGATGTCATTCGTGGTGGCATCTCGATAGCAGTGAAACGTCATGCCTAATCAACAGAAAACAACACGGTGATGTATCTGGATGCAAACAATCTCTATGGATGGGCAATGTCGCAACCAATGCCGTACGGTGGTTTCAAGCAGTTTAAACAAGAAGAAATTAGAAATACAGCAATCCAAGCTTTGCTGACAAGATCGAATGAAGATGTTGGTTATATTCTCAAAGTCGATTTGGAATATCCAGCCGAGTTACACGATCATCTTGCAGATCTACCATTGGCGCCGCAAAGATTGCAAGTTCAAGAAGACATGCTATCAGAACATCAAAAGAACGCTCACAAAGAACTTTTCAATGGAAAAAAGTTTAAGTCAACACCGAAGCTAATACCAAATCTATTTAACAAAGAAGAATACCTCATGCATGAAAGAAATTTGAAGCAGTGTTTGGAATTGGGTTTGAAGCTGACAAAAGTTCATGAAATCAGGAAATTCAAACCAAGTCTATGGTTGAAAGAATACATTGATTTTAATACCCAGAAGAGAACACATGCAAGAAACGGAGCGATTGCAGCATGCAAGGCCACTGGAGAGAGGTCCCTGGAAATCCGTAGCCTACAGGGATACATGTATGTAACTGATGTATATTGCGCGGTTGACATTTATATATGCTGCGCACAGGGCTACCCGAGTGGAAGGCACAGGTAGACCAGTGAGGTGCAGTAAAATGTGGTTGCTGCTGTATAACACATGCACGGCTAGATGGGCACAGGGTGTATATCTATGTATATTGCGCGGTGGAGATATATGCTGCCCACAGGGCTACCCAACTGAAAGGCACAGGTATACCAGGGAGGTGTGGTGAAATGTGTTTCTTGGCGTAAGATATCCACAAGCGTACAACATGTTTGGCACAGGGTGTATATCTTTGAATGTAGTGATATGTTTGTCTAGGGTTTAGCCTGCAAGCATGCAGCAGTATAAGACACAGGTATACCAATTAGGTGCCAACATATGTTTTATTAGCCTACTAGCCTACCAGCCGACATTGTAGGAAGAAATTACTGGAATATATGTTTTTCCCAGCCTACTAGCCTACAAGCCTACAAGCCTACATTGTAGGAAGACATTACTGGGATATATGTTTTTCCCAGCCTACTAGCCTACTAGCCTTCAAGCCTACAGCCCTACATTGTAGGAAGACATTACTGGGTTATATGTTTTTCTCAGCCTACTAGCCTACAAGCCTACGTTGTAGGAAGACATTACTGGGATATATGTTTTTCCCAGCCTACTAGCCGACAAGCCTACAAGCCTACATTGTAGGAAGACATTACTCGGATATATGTTTTTCTCAGCGTACTAGCCTACAAGCCTACATTGTAGGAAGACATTACTGGGATATATGTTTTTCTCAGCCTACAAGACTACAAGCCTACAAGCCTACATTGTAGGAAGACGTTACTGGGATATATGTTTTTCCCAGCCTACTAGCCTACAAGCCTACAAGCCTACAAGCGTACATTGTAGGAAGACATTACTGGGTTATATGTTTTTCTCAGCCTACTAGCCTACAAGCCTACAAGCCTACGTTGTAGGAAGACATTACTGGGATATATGTTTTTCCCAGCCTACTAGCCTACAAGCCTACAAGCGTACATTGTAGGAAGACATTACTGGGATATATGTTTTTCCCAGCCTACTAGCCTACAAGCCTACAAGCCTACAAGCGTACATTGTAGGAAGACTTTACTGGGATATATGTTTTTCTCAGCGTACTAGCCTACAAGCCTACAAGCCTACATTGTAGGAAGACATTACTGGGATATATGTTTTTCTCAGCCCACTAGCCTACAAGCCTACAAGCCTACGTTGTAGGAAGACATTACTGGGATATATGTTTTTCCCAGCCTACTAGCCTACAAGCCTACGTTGTAGGAAGACATTACTGGGATATATGTTTTTCTCAGCCCACTAGCCTACAAGCCTACAAGCCTACGTTGTAGGAAGACATTACTGGGATATATGTTTTTCTCAGCGTACTAGCCTACAAGCCTACAAGCCTACATTGTAGGAAGACATTACTGGGATATATGTTTTTCTCAGCCCACTAGCCTACAAGCCTACAAGCCTACATTGTAGGAAGACATTACTGGGTTATATGTTTTTCTCAGCCTACTAGCCTACAAGCCTACAAGCCTACGTTGTAGGAAGACATTACTGGGATATATGTTTTTCTCAGCCTACAAGACTACAAGCCTACAAGCCTACGTTGTAGGAAGACATTACTGGGATATATGTTTTTCCCAGCCTACTAGCCTACAAGCCTACAAGCGTACATTGTAGGAAGACATTACCGGGAGATGTGCTTTTCTCAGCCCACTAGCCTACTAGCCTACAAGCCTACAAGCCTACATTGTAGGAAGACATTACTGGGAGATATGTTTTTGCAAGCCTACTAGCCTACAAGCCTACAAGCCTACATTGTAGGAAGACTTTACTGGGATATATGTTTTTCCCAGCCTACTAGCCTACAAGCCTACAAGCCTACATTGTAGGAAGACTTTACTGGGATATATGTTTTTCTCAGCGTACTAGCCTACAAGCCTACAAGCCTACATTGTAGGAAGACATTACTGGGATATATGTTTTTCTCAGCCCACTAGCCTACAAGCCTACAAGCCTACGTTGTAGGAAGACATTACTGGGATATATGTTTTTCTCAGCCTACAAGACTACAAGCCTACATTGTAGGAAGACATTACTGGGATATATGTTTTTCCCAGCCTACTAGCCTACAAGCCTACAAGCCTACGTTGTAGGAAGACATTACTGGGATATATGTTTTTCTCAGTGTACTAGCCTACAAGCCTACATTGTAGGAAGACATTACTGGGATATATGTTTTTCTCAGCCCACTAGCCTACAAGCCTACAAGCCTACATTGTAGGAAGACATTACTGGGTTATATGTTTTTCTCAGCCTACTAGCCTATAAGCCTACAAGCCTACGTTGTAGGAAGACATTACTGGGATATATGTTTTTCCCAGCCTACTAGCCTACAAGCCTACAAGCGTACATTGTAGGAAGACATTACCGGGAGATG
Organism: Chrysaora quinquecirrha; assembly: GCA_014526335.1. Taxonomy (NCBI): domain Eukaryota; kingdom Metazoa; phylum Cnidaria; class Scyphozoa; order Semaeostomeae; family Pelagiidae; genus Chrysaora; species Chrysaora quinquecirrha. The sequence continues at coordinate 22,827 of JACTAT010000110.1, forward strand.
TGCTTTTCTCAGCCCACTAGCCTACTAGCCTACAAGCCTACAAGCCTACAAGCCTACATTGTAGGAAGACATTACTGGGAGATATGTTTTTGCAAGCCTACTAGCCTACAAGCCTACAAGCCTACATTGTAGGAAGACTTTACTGGGATATATGTTTTTCCCAGCCTACTAGCCTACAAGCCTACAAGCCTACATTGTAGGAAGACTTTACTGGGATATATGTTTTTCTCAGCGTACTAGCCTACAAGCCTACAAGCCTACATTGTAGGAAGACATTACTGGGAGATATGTTTTTGCAAGCCTACTAGCCTACAAGCCTACAAGCCTACGTTGTAGGAAGACATTACTGGGATATATGTTTTTCCCAGCCTACTAGCCTACAAGCCTACAAGCCTACATTGTAGGAAGACTTTACTGGGATATATGTTTTTCTCAGCGTACTAGCCTACAAGCCTACAAGCCTACATTGTAGGAAGACATTACTGGGATATATGTTTTTCTCAGCCTACAAGACTACAAGCCTACAAGCCTACATTGTAGAAAGACATTACTGGAATATATGTTTTTCCCAGCCTACTAGCCTACAAGCCTACAAGCCTACAAGCGTACATTGTAGGAAGACATTACTGGGATATATGTTTTTCCCAGGCTACTAGCCTACAAGCCTACAAGCCTACAAGCGTACATTGTAGGAAGACATTACCAGAGATATGTTTTTCTCAGCCCACTAGCCTACTAGCCTACAAGCCTACATTGTAGGAAGACATTACCGGAGATATGTTTTTCTCAGCCCACTAGCCTACTAGCCTACAAGCCTACAAGCCTACATTGTATGAAGACATTACTGGGAGATATGTTTTTGCAAGCCTACTAGCCTACAAGCCTACAAGCCTACATTGTAGGAAGACATTATTGGGATATATGTTTTTCCCAGGCTACTAGCCTACAAGCCTACAAGCCTACAAGCGTACATTGTAGGAAGACATTACCAGAGATATGTTTTTCTCAGCCCACTAGCCTACTAGCCTACAAGCCTACATTGTAGGAAGACATTACCGGGAGATATGTTTTTCTCAGCCCACTAGCGTACTAGCCTACAAGCCTACAAGCCTACATTGTAGGAAGACATTATTGGGATATATGTTTTTCCCAGGCTACTAGCCTACAAGCCTACAAGCCTACAAGCGTACATTGTAGGAAGACATTACCAGAGATATGTTTTTCTCAGCCCACTAGCCTACTAGCCTACAAGCCTACATTGTAGGAAGACATTACCGGGAGATATGTTTTTCTCAGCCCACTAGCCTACTAGCCTACAAGCCTACAAGCCTACAAGCCTACATTGTATGAAGACATTACTGGGAGATATGTTTTTGCAAGCCTACTAGCCTACAAGCCTACAAGCCTACATTGTAGGAAGACATTATTGGGATATATGTTTTTCCCAGCCTACTAGCCTACAAGCCAACAAGCCTACATTGTAGGAAGACATTACTGGGATATATGTTTTTCCCAGCCTACTAGCCTACAAGCCTACAAGCGTACATTGTAGGAAGACATTACCGGGAGATGTGCTTTTCCCAGCCTACTAGCCTACAAGCCTACAAGCCTACAAGCGTACATTGTAGGAAGACATTACTGGGTTATATGTTTTTCTCAGCCTACTAGCCTACAAGCCTACAAGCCTACGTTGTAGGAAGACATTACTGGGATATATGTTTTTCCCAGCCTACTAGCCTACAAGCCTACAAGCGTACATTGTAGGAAGACATTACCGGGAGATGTGCTTTTCTCAGCCCACTAGCCTACTAGCCTACAAGCCTACATTGTAGGAAGACATTACTGGGAGATATGTTTTTGCAAGCCTACTAGCCTACAAGCCTACAAGCCTACATTGTAGGAAGACTTTACTGGGATATATGTTTTTCCCAGCCTACTAGCCTACAAGCCTACAAGCCTACATTGTAGGAAGACTTTACTGGGATATATGTTTTTCTCAGCGTACTAGCCTACAAGCCTACAAGCCTACATTGTAGGAAGACATTACTGGGATATATGTTTTTCTCAGCCCACTAGCCTACAAGCCTACAAGCCTACGTTGTAGGAAGACATTACTGGGATATATGTTTTTCTCAGCCTACAAGACTACAAGCCTACAAGCTTACATTGTAGGAAGACATTACTGGGATATATGTTTTTCCCAGCCTACTAGCCTACAAGCCTACAAGCCTACGTTGTAGGAAGACATTACTGGGATATATGTTTTTCTCAGTGTACTAGCCTACAAGCCTACAAGCCTACATTGTAGGAAGACATTACTGGGATATATGTTTTTCTCAGCCCACTAGCCTACAAGCCTACAAGCCTACGTTGTAGGAAGACATTACTGGGATATATGTTTTTCTCAGCCTACAAGACTACAAGCCTACAAGCTTACATTGTAGGAAGACATTACTGGGATATATGTTTTTCCCAGCCTACTAGCCTACAAGCCTACAAGCCTACGTTGTAGGAAGACATTACTGGGATATATGTTTTTCTCAGTGTACTAGCCTACAAGCCTACAAGCCTACATTGTAGGAAGACATTACTGGGATATATGTTTTTCTCAGCCTACTAGCCTACAAGCCTACAAGCGTACATTGTAGGAAGACATTACCGGGAGATATGTTTTTCTCAGCCTACTAGCCTACAAGCGTACATTGTAGGAAGACATTACCGGGAGATGTGCTTTTCTCAGCCCACTAGCCTACTAGCCTACAAGCCTACAAGCCTACATTGTAGGAAGACATTACTGGGAGATATGTTTTTGCAAGCCTACTAGCCTACAAGCCTACAAGCCTACATTGTAGGAAGACTTTACTGGGATATATGTTTTTGCAAGCCTACTAGCCTACAAGCCTACAAGCCTACATTGTAGGAAGACTTTACTGGGATATATGTTTTTCCCAGCCTACTAGCCTACAAGCCTACAAGCCTACATTGTAGGAAGACTTTACTGGGATATATGTTTTTCTCAGCGTACTAGCCTACAAGCCTACAAGCCTACATTGTAGGAAGACATTACTGGGAGATATGTTTTTGCAAGCCTACTAGCCTACAAGCCTACAAGCCTACGTTGTAGGAAGACATTACTGGGATATATGTTTTTCCCAGCCTACTAGCCTACAAGCCTACAAGCCTACATTGTAGGAAGACTTTACTGGGATATATGTTTTTCTCAGCGTACTAGCCTACAAGCCTACAAGCCTACATTGTAGGAAGACATTACTGGGATATATGTTTTTCTCAGCCTACAAGACTACAAACCTACAAGCCTACATTGTAGGAAGACATTACTGGGATATATGTTTTTCCCAGCCTACTAGCCTACAAGCCTACAAGCCTACAAGCGTACATTGTAGGAAGACATTACTGGGATATATGTTTTTCCCAGGCTACTAGCCTACAAGCCTACAAGCCTACAAGCGTACATTGTAGGAAGACATTACCAGAGATATGTTTTTCTCAGCCCACTAGCCTACTAGCCTACAAGCCTACATTGTAGGAAGACATTACCGGAGATATGTTTTTCTCAGCCCACTAGCCTACTAGCCTACAAGCCTACAAGCCTACATTGTATGAAGACATTACTGGGAGATATGTTTTTGCAAGCCTACTAGCCTACAAGCCTACAAGCCTACATTGTAGGAAGACATTATTGGGATATATGTTTTTCCCAGGCTACTAGCCTACAAGCCTACAAGCCTACAAGCGTACATTGTAAGAAGACATTACCAGAGATATGTTTTTCTCAGCCCACTAGCCTACTAGCCTACAAGCCTACATTGTAGGAAGACATTACTGGGAGATATGTTTTTCTCAGCCCACTAGCGTACTAGCCTACAAGCCTACAAGCCTACATTGTAGGAAGACATTACTGGGATATATGTTTTTCTCAGCCTACAAGACTACAAGCCTACAAGCCTACATTGTAGGAAGACATTACTCGGATATATGTTTTTCTCAGCCTACAAGACTACAAGCCTACAAGCCTACATTGTATGAAGACATTACTGGGAGATATGTTTTTGCAAGCCTACTAGCCTACAAGCCTACAAGCCTACATTGTAGGAAGACATTATTGCGATATATGTTTTTCCCAGGCTACTAGCCTACAAGCCTACAAGCCTACAAGTGTACATTGTAGGAAGACATTACCAGAGATATGTTTTTCTCAGCCCACTAGCCTACTAGCCTACAAGCCTACATTGTAGGAAGACATTACCGGGAGATATGTTTTTCTCAGCCCACTAGCCTACTAGCCTACAAGCCTACAAGCCTACATTGTATGAAGACATTACTGGGAGATATGTTTTTGCAAGCCTACTAGCCTACAAGCCTACAAGCCTACATTGTAGGAAGACATTATTGGGATATATGTTTTTCCCAGCCTACTAGCCTACAAGCCAACAAGCCTACATTGTAGGAAGACTTTACTGGGATATATGTTTTTCCCAGCCTACTAGCCTACAAGCCTACATGCGTACATTGTAGGAAGACATTACCGGGAGATGTGCTTTTCTCAGCCCACTAGCCTACTAGCCTACAAGCCTACAAGCCTACATTGTAGGAAGACATTACTGGGAGATATGTTTTTGCAAGCCTACTAGCCTACAAGCCTACAAGCGTACATTGTAGGAAGACATTACCGGGAGATATGTTTTTCTCAGCCTACTAGCCTACAAGCGTACATTGTAGGAAGACATTACCGGGAGATATGTTTTTCTCAGCCTACTAGCCTACAGCGGCCAAAAATTAGGGAACTGAAATGGACAGTTGAGGCGCAGTTGGCAAACTGATCTACAGTGTTGCCATATCAAAACTTGGAGAAAACCCAGATCGAGGCCCAAAGAATCCCAGAATGCAATGGTTTTTCACTAAAAATCCAAAGTCTATTTTTAGTTTGGGAATGAAGTCATTTTAGCCGTAAATTGTGTTGACATCATAGAAACACCAGTGGTACCCGCGGGCAGTGAATTTTCTTCCTGTTTACGAGAAAATCAATTTCAAAATTACAGAAAATAAGTGTATTTTGGTATACCAGAGAGCATTAAGAGTAAAAAATACAGTGCAAAATCGGTCTAAAACCCCCATATTTCATATAAAAACCATTTATTGAAAATTCTCTAAAATTCCCAAGATTTTCCCAAGATTCTATCTCAGAAAAAAAATCCCAAAAAAAACCCAGCAGCCTTAAAAATTCCCAAGTCTGGCAATACTGCTGATCTAAGAAGTACTGTTGTATTTTATGGCTATTACTAAAAAGGGTAACGGGGAATCAGGGGAATTGGGGAATCAGGGGAATTCTAAAAATAGCAAATTACTAAAAAGGGTAACAAGGGGAATCAGGGAACATCGAAGCCGCTTAAGATATCAAAATGCAACAAACTTTAAATGAAAGAGGGTGAAAAGTTGTCTTGTTCTACTGACTTTCATATGTTTTAGTTGAATCATGTATTTTTGGCAGATTTTTAAAAATCTGAAATTTGAGAAATTACTAAAAGACAAAATCCTGGGAAAATCGCAACCAGAGGGGTTACCTGGCTTTCTAAGGTACCAAAAGAAAGGTTTTAGTGAGGAGGTTTCAAATTTTTTATCGATAAATACTAAAAAGTTACAATTTTTCGACAAATGAGAGAAATACCAAGCATTCTATGGTGTAATGCAAGGAGACAAACTTTGTCTATCCTCTGTGATTTCAATAATGACAGATAATTATCGTTGTCATATCGAGACATTAACGCATTAACTGATTGAAAACTTTGATGCAGTAGATAAAATAGGTCAGGGGGTAAAATGCATGCTACAAAAACTAAGTTATGTGATCGTCCGGGTCTGATGTATTTGATTTTCACGTGGTCTCTCCATCTTTGAGTTTCGCTCTGGCTGTTTCACTTCAATTTTGAACACAACCACTACCACGATTTTATTCGAATCCAAGGCTCGTGCACCAAAGGAGTCTAGGAATAGTTTTCCAGATACGCATATTTTTTTATAAGAAACTCTTTATAAGAAACCCAGACTCTCGAATGGCCAAAAATTTAAGAAACCCCAGTACTGGAAGTTTTTTACGTAGGAAACTCTTCACATAAGACAGCGAAAAATTTTCTTTTATTTCCCGTGTTGCCAGTATTATACATATTTAAGAAGCGCTTAAGAAACTTTCAGTACTAAAAATCTGAAAATTGTAAGAAACTTTCTGTGCTGGAGCAATTTTTAGTTTCTTATAAAAGAAAATACAAGTACAAAAGTATATAGTTTCATTTTCAGTTCTTCTGCTCTTTTAAACATTTCGAAAATTGAATTATTAGAAAAACCACGTGAAAAACATCTGACCCTGACAATCACATACACACTTTTTTTATAAGAATACCTTATTTTTTCCGAGCCTCGATTATTCTTAAGCTTATTCGATTTTGAGCCTGAAAATATTCTTAAATTATTCTTAATCATCAATGTTGTAAATTGGCCTGAAGATCAAGAGAAATAAGTCAAATCTTTGTCATTTGTTATTTTATTAATAAAAATTTCAGCAATGTTGAGCCTGAATATTCTAATAGGCTGTATTCTTATAAAAAAGAAAGTGTGTAGCTTCGTTTTTGTAGCATGTGTTTTACCCCTTCATCTATTTTATCTATTGCATCAAAGTTTTTAATCAGTTAATGCGTTATGTAATGTCTCGTTATGACAACGATAATTACCTGTCATTATTGAAATCACAGAGGATAGACAAAGTTTGCCTCCTTGAATTACACCATAGAATGCTTTGTATTTCTCTCATTTGTCGAAAAATTGTAACTTTTTAGTATTTATCGATACAAAATTTGAAACCTCCTCACTAAAACCTTTCTTTTGGTACCTTAGAAAGACAGGTAACCCCTCTGGTTGCGATTTTCCCAGGATTTCGTCTTTTAGTAATTTCTCAAATTTCAGATTTTTAAAAATCTACCAAAAATACATGATTCAACTAAAACAAATGAAAGTCAGTAGAACAAGACAACTTTTCACCCTCTTTCATTCAAAGTTTGTTGCATTTTGATATCTTAAGCGGTTTCGATGTTCCCCGATTCCCCTTGTTACCCTTTTTAGTAATTTGCTATTTTTTAGAATTCCCCTGATTCCCCGATTCCCCTGATTCCCCGTTACCCTTTTTAGTAATAGCCGTATCTTATTATTGCTGTGTCAAATATAGTTGCTTTTTTCGCACTAAAAATCTGAGAGAACAATAGGCCGGAAATATACAAAGTGGTTTATTGGAAATTTGTAAAGTTGTTGATAGGGTATTTGTTCAAGCGTTCAAATTTTTTGAGTGCGACTAACAAGTAGTCTTAGAAGTAAATGGACGAGGCGGGGCTAGCATGAATGGGCATTTTAGTTAAAAAAAAATAGATCTAAACATTTGCACACAGGGAAGAATGTGTTATTGAATCTTGGTATTCAAGGATCCATGGTTGCCAATCTGATGTTATTGTTGCATTGAGGGACCATTATTTGATTGACGCAGTTGTTTTTGTTGTAAGGCTTCTCTTGAAATCGTTGAAATGCAGCTGCATATCTCGGTATGTCCGTGTGTGTAAGGTAAGCAGGGTGCAGTGCTGACCTGCCTGATCCAGGAAACATAGACAGCGAAGAAACATAAATGGCAGCTGTAAGTATGATGATTTGATAAATAAAATATATATTATACACTCAATATATGAGCTATTATTAATTATACAGGAGATGTGGGGAAGTAGAATATCTTACTGCAGTGCTATAAAGAAAGAGGGAGTATGTTGTGTCAGGCGATAGAAACAGGGAGAACGGACTAACCTGTTATTTGATCTATACCTTCTTGTTATTGAGGGTAATGTTTCTATAGAGTTGGAAAACAGGGAGGGGCAATTCACCGCTGCAAAATCTTGTTCATATTTTGTTTAAAATGTATCGTTGTGAGGAAAATCCCTTGGCAATCCTTATCTTTTAATACTTGTACGCCGTTTGGAATAGTGAAAAGCCGTGTGAACAATAGCTTATAATGGATGGGCAAGTTGGAGCCTTGCTGAAAATTCTACTGCCTGTTAGTCATAGTTTTTGTAGATTGCGAGCGAAAGATGTAATGGAAAACAAAGGATATTGGTAGGAACGTAGCTGAATGGGCAAAAGGAGGTTTAAGAGGATGAGACGATACAGATTAATGAATGAGTGCTAAATGAGGGGTTGGTTGTTGAAAGCTGTTGGAAGTGCATTCACATCTCCTAAATGAGGGGTTGGTTGTTGAAAGCAACATGAAAATGATTTCCAAAGTAATGAAGCATGGTATTTCATTTTAGGAGATATACCACATAGTGGAGCTGGAGTGGCGCTCTGGAGAGCAGGAAGCAGATTACAGCTGCGTGAAATTTTAGCAAGGTAAGATATAACCTATCAATGGCAGTTAACTACCAAAAGCTATTAGACATTAGCGCCTATACTAAATGTATATGAAATATGAACAAGAAATGCAAAAATATAGACAACCTTTGTAGACTTTTCGATCTATGATCTTCAACAGTAACTGTTGTTAGAATGATTTGGGGCCTAGTTAAATACTTACATTACAATGGGGTAGCATTGTAAGGTGAGTTACCGATGAAGATCGTAGATCGACACGTGTAGTATGGTTATCTATATTTTTGAACTACCTAAAAGTATGCGCAGTTCAATTACTTATAATCACAACGTCATCATCAGACTGTTCTCCACTTGTGTCATTGGAAGACTCATTTGTTGTGGCTTGCTTTTCAGTATCCATCAAAGGCATCTCCGCAAACAGAGCATTGTCGTCATTGTCATTGAGGGCCTTCAAAATGGTAAGCTGAGTATCATACTCGTTGAAAACCGTTCTCGCATCTGTAACAAATGATGATGACAGGGATTTCAGTTCGTCTCTTGCCTTATTCATCTGTCACTGTGCAATCTGTACATTCTCCTTCACTGTACAAACAGTATGTTCCAGCTGCGTCAGACGTATCTGCAATCGTTGTATGGACATGGAATACTTGTCCACAAACTGCTTTGCTTCTTCCATGATATGATGTTGAATGGAAATCTATAGAGAGAGAGAGAGAGAGAGAGAGAGAGAGAGAGATGGTAGTTCGTAAGTATGATTTCTTGTCACAAGTACTATGCTGTAGATGTAAGAGAGTGGAAATTGTTGTTGATGTCGAGGAATGGCACGTTTTTTGTATGAGAAGATAATTTATAAAATTCATAATTGATACACACAGTTTTTTTTTATAAGCAACTTCGCTCGGCCATAGTTCCACAAGTAGCTTATATTTTGACCTTTAATGGTCACCTTTTGCTATCAAAAGTTGCTGAAGAGTAGATTGATTTCAACTGTATCTTTTTGCCGTAAAAATAGTGTAGAGGCTTTGAAAAAAGCGAAATCTAACATTGCACATAAAATGAGTGGAATTATTTCTCCCTGCTCATATTCTTACCATTTGAGACTTGGTATTGAGAGTTAAACGGAAATCCCTAGATGAAATGCCTCAGGTAACGAAGTGTATGAGAATCCAATTGCCCTATCTTGGGGAGGAAATATGAAGACAATTATCATAATATGTTGGACGTATGTCGGAGACTATTATTTCGTTATCGGGGCCATCTTATAAGCCGCTTACGACAATTATCTCATTACAGTATGGAAAAAGAGACAATATGTTATTTTTTTAAAATAAAACCATGCCTAGAGCGCAAACCAATTCAGCGGTTTTTTTAGACAGTAATATTTGTCAGTGAAGTGTTGCCTGGGACAACGTGTGTGTAAAAGGTAGCGTATTGCTAGCTTGCTTGTAACATTCGGATAAGTGGTATTAGTTTCATATAGACGCAATGTTGTGAAGAGTAACATGAAGACAACCCCAGGTTGTGCAAATTCTGGTTATGTAGTGTAGGTGGGATACATGCTCGTCTTTTGGAGGAAGATATTGTAATAGGAGAAGTGGGCAAGCTTGTAGGATAGAGCTGAAGGCCATGCTTTTTGTAAGGCTTAAGTGTATGCAAAACTGATATATATACATACGAGGACAGTTTATTTTCATTGGCAACTGTCCTTTAATTCAGTCCTCATAGTTGGTTAAAGTTCCTAAACTGTTCCTGTACCTAGCAAGTACCCACTATTTCCGGGTGAAAATCCTCAACTCTTAGGCCTAAAATACGATTTTTGGGAGAGAGCAGCTAAGTGAATTAACGTTAGCTAAAGAACTTCAATATCCAAGAAATAAGAGAAACAATGTGCGGCCTAAGAACAAGAAAGCCTATAAGCTTTGTTGTTTGACTTCTTACTTGGTTATTGTGATTCAGTTGAGCCCTTAAGTTGCTGAATGAGGGGTTGGTTATGAAAAAAGTTTAATTCAACAAGAAGAGGGATGATAACGGATGCACTGGTGGCTCAATGACAGAGGAGGAACATACAGTGTTAAGGCGATAAAACATTCTTACCTATGTAGACCAGCTGGAGTGTAGTATGATCGATGCGGCGAACAGGCTGTGTGTGGAGATAGGTATGCTGAGTATGATTATATGTGAAGGCTTGGAAATGATTCAGGATATAAGCGTAAGTTCAGGTGTGACATGTGAAAATTCATGAGGAAACTATACAGCCTCATGGAAGCACTAATTACGGCAGTTGTTGTATGCAGAATGATTTCTGAAGCAAGAGTATGATTTTTTGGGATTATTTGTACTTTAGCATTGCAAAATTCATACCGGATAATTGAAACCTGAATTGAAAATGGGAAATTGTATCATAGTTTTTGTTTTCTGTCTCACTTAATAGTTAAGGGTTTCTTAACTATTTACAAAAAGGCATGTGTAGTTTCTTACAGATCTAAACTTTGCTGTGTTGTTGTGCGATAAGAGTAGAAACGGTTGCTCCTGCATTGGTTCCCTGATAGTAAAATGTACAGGGTTATGTGCTTGGAAAGGCCCTAGTTACCATTTCTTCACAGGTCGGTCGTCTTTATGAAATATAGTGGCAGAGAACACTGTGTAGGGGCTGTTTCGTCGTGCTGCAGGAATCAGGTTTGTGGGGTAGGGGTGAGAATATATACAGCAACTGCTTCCGTTGTCTTGTTAAGAGAATGGGCCTCATTCAGTTGTCTATACGACTTCTATCCTGGTTGTTCATATAGCACTAAGGGGGAAAATGGAACATGATAAAGGGTTCGACTTAGTTGTTGCACAGAGCACTGGGGGAACATAACACAGTCAATTCAAGACAGCACGTTATTACTGTATAAGAAAATGCTTTATAAGAAACTCACTAGCAAGATTTCTGGCAAATTGCAATAGATCTTTTTCCTGTTGTTTCTTAAAAGAGTGGAGAACAATAGAAAATGCAATGCACTTTGACTAGTGACGCTTTAGCGGGGTTTCTGATATAGAAAAATGTGTAAAGAAAATTGATCGAATTCCATAGGCGCTAGCGAATGGATAATTTAGAACAACATAGGCTTAGGGTTGAACAACGCAGAAGCCTGTCTTTGTGACGTCATATGAGTTGTATGCAAAAATGGAGGATTGTGAAGTTGTTGTTTTCAATAAATTCATGTTAGCAAAGTAGATGTTAATTTATTCATAAGTCTATTGAAGAGTTTGAAATCATGATTAATGTTGGAAAGGAGTTCATCTTGAGCTAAGGATATATTCTGTTGGGCTTGTTCTTGGTCTTCCTTTGAAGTAGAAATAATGACCATGAAAGACATCAAAATGGTACCAGTCAATTCTTCTTCCCTGCAGACCTTGTATAATTCGTAGCAACTGATCGAGGCTTTTTCTTCGACACATGGGTGGCTCCTTATAAATTGTTGAGGACTGACATGCAATGTTAGGAGGACAACCGTTGCCTATTAGAAACAAGGCAAGAATGAAAGTTTGTCTGTCAGCTAAAGGTATTGCCCAGAAAATAAGCTTTATCCACCCAGGCCAAAGATGCATGTCGAAAAAGATGTCACCATTGATAAGGGAAAACAGTTGCCTCCTCTCCTTCGCGATGTCACTTCTTGATGCATCTTGCAGTCATGTCCAAAAATGGACAGTTTCTTGTTCTAAATCTATGCTATAATTATTCATCCTTTGGAAAACAATTCCTTGCGAAAGAGATTGTGAGTACGTGGTTGTTGCGGTGTGCAGATAGGTCCAGAATGATTTCTCCAGGCTTTTGTTATATGGTCATTTCTTATGCTGTTCCTGTATGAAGTAGGTCTTAAGCAATTATGTTATCTTGAGTTTTTAGAGAAATATTGTGTATGAATATGCTATATTAGACGTTGGAATACATGAACAATGCTGTCTTCCCTGATTAAAATTTGTTCATCATTAACAGAAAATTACTGACTTTTAATGTGCTGACCGGATTTTGAGAGAAATCATAGAGGGAGAAAGAGTTTTCTTTTGACAGTGCATCATCAGAAAGATTGGAAAATCATGCCATTAATTGACGGTCATGAAGTTGGTAATGCAAATCTATTTGCCAACAAGAGACACTCATATGGTTATATAAGAAAGTGACTATAAGGAAGTCAGTATGCCTTTTCATAAAGCCAGAAACTCTTGGAGTATATGGGAAAGAGTTCAGAAAGAAAATAGGAAGTGTAACGGTTTACTTAGCAGGTACCCATTTTTCCAATAAGGACCTGCACCTGTGGTGCAGCCCTCAAAGTTGCCTGGTGTATCTGGTCTTTCCAAAAGTCAGCCCAAAAGGGTATCTTGGTTCACGATTTTGGTCTGAACATGGGTATTAATTTTCTGGTTTCTTACAGGTATTAATTCTCATGGGTATTAATTTTTTGAGATTCGTACCATTTTTGGTTGAGTAATGAAAGTTTCTTAGCCAATATTGATCTCAGTACTGAGTTTCTTATAAATTGATTTCTTATAAAAAAAGAGTATATTAATTTTCAGGAATTTGTTAAAAATATAGGTAGGCATTTTGACTCTCGGGGGGCACGTACCTATCCGGAAAAAATAAGTCAGGTGACCCCCTCAGGGACTGGGTATCTCCTTCAGCCTCTTTTTTTGCTCATTTGATGCTGCTCAATGTAATGGAGAAGTTAGCAGCGATGTATTGTATAAAGATGGCTCTCTCTACCAAAATGTTAACAATGTTACCTAGTTGCTTTTTGACCTAATAAACCCCTGTTCAAAATTGTGTGTTTATCTTGCATGTTTTTATCTACTATGAAACTCAGTAGCACCTGTAGCGCTAGCATAGCGCTGAGTAACAGAAGCTGATGGAATAAGAAGGATAGAAATAGATTTTGAGATGCGCATATTTCATTGGGACACTCAAAATCTCACTTTTTGTAGCAGGCGTGGCATGTATGGAATGAGGTGCGTGTTCTATGTTAAGGAATGCATAAACCCACTCCTTTGCAGCAGAAGTATTGATACAGGTCTTTTCTTTATGAAACCTGCCCAGGGCTTCACATGTATTCATAGCTCCTTAACGGTATGAAAATTAGTTGGAGTAAAAATCGTAACACTGCATTAAAATGGGAAGCAAATGATTAGTATTACTGTATTTCACGGAATGAGCATGAGAAATCGCACCAAAATATGCAGAAACTAAATTGCCACCCCCACAAAACTAAATCGCCGTGCAAACTTTTAAAGCCTCGGATCTGAAAGTTTGTTAAATTTCATGTTCTCCAGTTTCAGGTTTCTTATACACCGCTTTCAAAAGCATGTATCCGCTTGTTATTGCTAATAGGATAAATGCTGCCAATTAATCTGAATGCTTGACAAGACAAAGGCTAGTGAAGAAAATGAAAACAATAAGTGCTATGTTAATAGGAATTGAAACTGTTGCAGGTACGTTTCACAATATCTTAGTGACAAAATAGATGTGATGATACAAACAATGATTGAGACGAATTAGACATTAATTGTTCGCCATTATGGAGAGGTTGATGTTGTTGTTGCAGTGTTCTGGAGGGTGCAAGGATCATATACCTTTTTATGTCTAAAGAAAGACGGAAAAGAGATCTTCACCACAGAGATCTTCATCAACATACCTCCGTATGAACTCCGCTATATACGAGTCAAAGTGCTCCTTTTTGGTTCCACGAGTAGGCAAGCGTGTCTTGATGTGGCGCCAGTGGCCTTCAATTTTGTGTGTATGAACACCATTGATGGTAACATACTCCTTGCTATGGTTGACTGTTTGATGAATGTATCCATCAGCAGTAAGATTTATGTAGCCCTTCCAACAATCACTGTATATTGTTTTTCCAGGGCGAACCCATTCTTTAAGCAAAGAAACCAAGGTAGCCTCTGTGCGATCATTGACGCAGACAATGAACCAATTCCTGGACTCCTCCTCTATGCCACCAAAGACCCACTGGCCCTCCATGAAATGGGCTTTGTGATATTTGCCTTTTCCAATCTTGGATTCATTGACCTGAACCACCTTTCCAGCCCCACCGATCATCTGCCTGTCTCGAAAAAGAGCTTCACAGCATGCCTCCCTGCAGAACATGTCCCAATCTACAACTGTGTGGTTAGACAAATTCAGCTGCATTCTGATAAATGTAGCTTCAACGCCATTTGTCCACCAATAAGTGAAATTCAGGACTTCCTTGAGCGAGAGGTTAGCCTTGTCAAACCAGCTGCTGCTTCTAATACTCTTCACATTCTTATGTAAGTGTGTCGATGGCTGAGAGGAGAACACTTTCGAATGCTCAGAACCCCATGTATTTTTATAAGTAAACTGATATCAATCCACTTATGAGATATTTTACTGTTTCCTTCAGTTGATAAACGGTTATCCGATATGGGAGCATATAGTCCAGGGGGGGGGGGGTAACTCCCATATGTATGGGTTTGGGATTTGCCATTTTTTGAGGTACCTTTTTAGGGATGGAAAAATAATTTTGGGGTATCAAATTTGCTAAAATTACAAACTTGGGGTATCATTTTTTGCTAAGATGATCAATTTTGATTAAAGGCACAGTAGCTGCCAAATAAATTTCAGCTGTATAACTCTAATAACAGACTTTTGAGTATTTCTATGTACTATATTCATATTTTGTTGTGAACTTTGGGGTATACTTTTTAGAATTTGCATAAATTTTGGGGTCAACTTTTTATTAGGAAAATGGCACACCCCCATCACTGATCTATTGAAGTTACAACCCCCCCCCGGGCATATAGTTGTCATTTTCGCTCTCATTTTCTGTCTCGATTTCCCCAAGGATGCTTAATAACAAAGAATACAATTACAAAGAGTACTATGTAAAATAAGTGAGTCGAGAAGAATGAAATTTGCTTGAAATTGTAACAAAAAAGAGCAAAATCACAGCCATATTAGAGCGTGTTTTAAGATTCAGGGACTTTTGAGGAGGTCTCTCAACAGGTCAGGCAGAAAAATTATGTAAACCAACAGTGTTATCAGTATTGAGTTTCTTATAAATGAGTTTGTTATTAAAGAAAAAGAGTGTAATACAGTAGTAGAAATTGCGCTCGTGGTCATATCGCAATTGGTCCACGAGTAATTTGTTACAAATAAATGAAAATAAGAAGAAAAATCGCTTTTTTGGAATATCGGTTCCACGCTTAGGCTAATACAAGGCCAATACATGCGCGACCTCTTGTTTCGCTTTTTTGTGCATTTTGTCAATGTTCCTATGACGTGTGTGATTTGAAGGTAATGTTGTGGTTTTATTTTTTATGATTTAAATTTCCTGTGATGTCGTGATTTTGGAGTGATATCTTTGTGAGCTTTTAGAGGGTGCACCCAAAACAATAGGTGATTTGCTCCTCGCTTTATTGAATGGCAAATCTGTGATGCCCTCGTTAGATTGTTAACTGTTAGATACTCCATTGTCCTGTCTCGTTTGAGATGCTCAATTTATGTAATATGTAATGTTACGTTATAGTGTAACCAGGCCCGAATTATGAAAGAAAATTAATGAGCGCCGAGACTTTCATTTGGAATAAGTGTTTACAATTTAGTTTTTAACTTCAAAGATGGAATTCCAGTTTGATAATGTCAGGGAAATTATAAACGCAAATATCAATTGGAAACACAGTAGCATGGAAACAGAAGGTTGAGTTTTTGGGGGTACATGTGGGTTTTTTATAAGAAACCTGTCTTTGGGCCTAGTTAGAAAAGTGTCTTAATTTCTAGCCCAATTTCAGTTCTAAAAGTTTCTTAACAGTTTCTTGATTGAATGGAAATAAATTGCAGTGATATTATGGAACTGAATAGATATTATGGTTTTCCCTATACAGGCCTGCAAGATATCCATGCAGCCGTTATCCACATATACCAGCCTAGAATTGACTGGTAAAGCTTAACCCCATGGAGTATGCTTGAGCAGAGATGGAGACATACTGTATTCCGTGTAGCCAAGGCGGCCTACAAGCCTACAAACAACAGGTATACCAGTGATGAAACAAATGTCTCTGTATCTTTGTTTATTTGAATCATATATTCCAGTTTTTGACACAACAGTAGTGAATCGGGAGACAATGTACGTAATTGTATTGTGCGATATATTTAATGATAGGAGAAGGTATGAAGCCATTTGAAAGGCAACTTTGTAACCTGAAAGATATTTCTTTACCAACGGCATTGTGAATAGAAGAAACTGTGTTTTTATTCTACTATGCCCACAGTGCGTACCCTGCTGAATGTCAGAGGTATATTGGTGACGTTGACACCCGTGTTCGCAGCGTAGCCCCGGATTGGCTGCTACCCTAACAACCATGCCTCTGATATCTAAATGTGCGTGTATCACTTCTGAAAATGGCGTACGAGATTTATCTGATGTATATACATATCTTTGCCTTTTGCGGCCAGATTTATGGCTGCTGTTGCGATATATGAAGATGAAAATGTGACAAATTCTTCACTTTTTGTAAATGTCTGCAAACTTGCGTTAGAAAATGATCTTTCATAATTAATGTTAGCAAGACTGACAGGGGTCTGGACCACTATAATTCTACTATGTAGGATTGATGAAGATTTATCATCAAAGTGTAGGAGATTTTTTGAGTGGAAAGTGTAGGAGATTTTTTGAGTAATAGACCCCCACGCTATATCAATAACAACCTGCAATAAGTAACGAGTCACTTCCATGTCATCAATGATGTCATCTACATTTTTCAAGTATTGTTGCTGTGTATTGGCGTGAATTGCTTTGTGCTAGTCGAAGACCTCAAAGGACAATAACTGTGCATGAATAATATATGTTCTTAATTGATTTCAAAGGGAATCCAGAAGGTTAAAGCTGGCACGGGCCAGTCCCTGTCAGATGCCTATTTATATACTATGGATACTATTGCCATACTGTCTCTATTGTGTACAATAAACTGACTCTATTGTGCACTGGAGAGAACCATAGCCTTGACTAGCTTGCTTTCCAATTGAAAGGGGTTGAAAAGGCCATTCTTAAAAGGCACTGCCTTAGCCTTGTCGATTCCTTTGCAAGATGTGTTAACATGGAAGCAGGCATAAGAATATCGTTACTTGTCTCAAGTAATTACATAGACATTAATGTAGTCTAGATAGATAACTTAAGGATTCTGAAATGGGTAGACAACATTCTGCCTGCACTTCCTAGTCGGTGTGGTACGGCTATAGCAACTGGTTTTCTAAACAAAACCTGTGATAAGAAAAGAACCAAGGCCCTGAAAAGCAACCAGAAATCAACACCGTTTTTATCGGAGAATTTCCTTGTAAACATGCAAGATCTGTACAGTCTTTCAGCAGAAAGGCCCATTGCATTGCTTAATGAGGTATGTTACACACAACGGTATAATATACTGTATTGTGAATTCTGCATTGGAAATATGCCTATCCTGCAGAGATTGCAGGAACACCCATTTGTGCTGCCCCAACATCTCCTTGAAGTCCTATAAATTTTTGTCAATTTGCAGCCTTCCGTTCTTTATAAAGGAGATGGTGTTGCTCAAAAAAGGAAACATGTATTCCGATATCAGGTCAGCAATAAACATCTTTGTTGATAACGAACACATTAAAAAAGAGGTTCAGGCTCAGAATTGCCAAGAAAATAAGAAACTGTTAGGGCAGTGGTTAGGCTGACCTTTTGGAAAATTTAAGCAGAAAGGAAAGCCGGTAACGAGGTTGAGACAACAACAACAAAATAGTGTTCTCCGTAAATTTCATATTGTAACTAACAACAATAAGATATGAACAATAGCTAGAAGCGCCGTCAGACAAGTAAAACAGATAGGGAAAAGAGCATTTTATTCTTAATGACACTTAAAAGGAGGATACGCTTATTTAATGATCTCGTTTATCAATCCTACAACTTGTTTTTGAAATGTAAATTAGTTTGATACCTGTAGCTAAAATATTCCTCATACTCTTCTTTTATGAAGGGACATATGGCGGGTTAAAGAGACCAACAACTTTGTTTAAATTCGTCTCCCAGCTCTGGCTTATTTTAATGTTGACGTCATTGAACGTATCCTTATTTGCTAGAGACTTTCAATTCATACTATGACAAATGCAACTTGAGGTGATTACATTCCAAACAATGGGTTGTCACAAATGAATGCAATAACCGTTTACGGAAAGCTATCTTTGTTTCTGACTGAGAAAAGTCGTTCGGACATTCAAAGGTGATTCAAACAGCAGAGGGAGAAATTTTGATTGAAATATGGGCATTTAATTACAGAATTCAATGGGAATTCATAAAGACACATTACGAAATATCCAGCCGTTCAATTCTTTTATCTCCCTGTAAATTATGCTTTATGAGTCTTTATATTCACGAACAAAAACAGATGTCAATGTTTGCCTGGACAAGAAGGTCTGCAATTTGCATTTCACCTATTTCACAAATAAGGATACTTTCAATGATGCCGGGAGTTCAATGAACCGAGGCTTCTCTACTTGAATCCCTTTTATTTGCAACATTGTTCAAGTATTGCAGGAAGATGACGCAGATGTGGTTTCACTGTCTCAAATTTCCCCTGCACTCTTTTTCTTTATAAGAATACTATAAATTTTGTCCAGCCTCAATTTTCTGACAAAATGTCCCTTTTGAGCCAGCCTGAATATATTCTTAAAGTATTCTTATTTTTCAAATCTGATATGCGGTTTTAGGGGAACATAGTTAAAAGAAAAATCATCTCATATGGTCGAGGGAAAGAAATATTGAACTATTATAACAAAAAGAATGTTGTTAACAATCATGAAGTTTCGTTCTAACATTGCAAAACAGGCATCTGCTGAAAAATGACACAGAAATATGGGAGAGCTGAGGCTGAGCATATTCTTACAATATTCTTAAAAATAGGAAGATTCTGAGCCTGAATATTCTTATAAGCAATATTCTTATAAAAAAAAGTGTAGGTATTGTTCACTCAGTAGGAAATCGTCCAGCAAGGCCTTAAAGATTTACAGCGCAATTGAAAATATAAGGAAGATATAAGGAACTTTGACGTGCAAGCCGTCGAAGAAAATAGGGGACTTGAGGCTCCGAGGAAACGCAAGCTCCCTTTCACGCAGTTTTTTTATAAGCAACCTCGCCCAGGTCTGGTTCCAGAAGTGTCTTATTTTCCGACCTCTTATGGCCACCTTTTACTCGGAAAAGTTGCTTAGTAGTTGCTTAATTTTAGCTATATATTTTGCCCTTAGAGTTGTATAGAGGCTAGAAAAACAAGGACATGTGGAGTTATCCTATAGCTTGTTATGCAACATAACGCTAGAACACCTACTACAGGGAACAAATACTATAAATAACATCAGTCAAGAACTACCAAATGAGCGGTTGCTTAAAAGAAAACAGCTTGTATAAAGAAACAGCGCACACGTTTCATGCCAAGCAGAAAGGCTTCTTTGTTCTACAACCTTTATGGCAACAATTAATGAGAAGAAGAGCAGAAATATCGTTGTTGATAGCTAAAAGTCATGTATAAGTTCGTTCTTTACTCGTGAACGTCTTTTCAGTTTGCTCTTTTCCATTGCTTGAAGTGCGCCAGCCCTCTGCAGCCTCTCGTCACCTCCTGCAATGTGCAAACGCCAATTAAATAAGAGTAACACTTGGCGTATGTTTGTATAGGGGTAAATCCCCTAATCATTTGATGAAAGGGTATATGTCAATGGGGGCAACTTTCTAATAGAGGTTTCTCATAAACGAGGTTAATATGAAAAGGACGGGCTAGAGAGTCATGAACGAGCTGTGTTTGTGTTAGAGCAACTCTCTAGCATGCCCTTTTGCTAAGCGGGGTATATTTGTTATTCCGTATATTTGTATAGGGGGTAATTCTGTAATCTTTTCATAAATGGATATATTTGCGTCAGGCCGAACTCCCACTTTTGAACACCGAGGTGTATTTATGTTAAGGCCAACTCTGTAAATGAGGTATATTAATGTTGGGGGCAACTGTCTACCATGTCCCTTTGATACACGAGGTATATTTATATTGGGGGCAACTCTCTAGACTGTCCTTTTGATAAACAGGGTAAGTTTATATTGGGGGCAACTCTCCAGTCTATCCTTCTGCTAAACGAGCTATATTTATATTGGGGGCAACTCTCTAGTCTGTCCTTTTGATAAACAAGGTATGTTTATATTGGGGGCAACTCTCTAGCCTGTCCTTTTGATAAACGAGGCATATTTATATTGGGGCAACTCTCTAGTCTGTCCTTTTGATAAACGAGGTATGATTATATTGGGAGCAACTCTCTAGCCTGTCCTTTTGATAAACGAGGCATATTTATATTGGGGGCAACTCTCTAGTCTGTCCTTTTGATAAACGAGGTATGTTTATATTGGGGGCAACTCTCTAGCCTGTCCTGTTGATAAACGAGGCATATTTATATTAGGGGCAACTCTCTAGTCTGTCCTTTTCATAAACGTGGTATGTTTATATTGGGGGCAACTCTCTAGCCTGTCCTTTTGATAAACAGGGTAAATTTATATTGGGGGCAACTCTCCAGTGTATCCTTCTGCTAAACGAGCTATATTTATATTGGGGGCAACTCTCTAGTCTGTCCTTTTGATAAATGAGGTATGTTTATATTGGGGGCAACTCTCTAGCCTGTCCTTTTGATAAACGAGGCATATTTATATTCGGGCAACTCTCTAGTCTGTCCTTTTGATAAACGAGGTATGATTATATTGGGGGCAACTCTCTAGCCTGTCCTTTTGATAAACGAGGCATATTTATATTGGGGGCAACTCTCTAGTCTGTCCTTTTGATAAACGAGGTATGTTTATATTGGGGGCAACTCTCTAGCCTGTCCTTTTGATAAACGAGGCATATTTATATTGGGGGCAACTCTCTCTAGTCTGTCCTTTTCATAAACGTGGTATGTTTATATTGGGGGCAACTCTCTAGCCTGTCCTTTTGAAGAAGGAGGTTTATTTATATTGGGGGCAACTCTCTAGTCTGTCCTTTTCATAAACGAGGTATGTTTATATTGGGGGCCACTCTCTAATCTCTCCTTTTGATAAACGAGGTATCTTTATATTTGGGGCCACTCTCTAGTCTGTCCTTTTCATAAACGAGGTATGTTTATATTGGGGCCCACTCTCTTATCTGTCCTTTTGATAAACGAGGTATGTTTATATTGGGGGCAACTCTCTAGTCTGTCCTTTTGATAAACGAGGTATGTTTATATTGGGGGCCACTCTCTAATCTGTCCTTTTGATAAACGAGGTATCTTTATATTTGGGGCCACTCTCTAGTCTGTCCTTTTCATAAACGAGGTATGTTTATATTGGGGGCCACTCTCTAATCTGTCCTCTTGATAAACGAGGTATCTTTATATTTGGGGCCACTCTCTGTAAACTCCGACTTTACAGGTTAGCACATATGGTGTAGTAGAGTTATTTGGTGAGTCTTCGAACGCGAGAGAAAATCACACGAATAGACACGAGACGAGTTATTTAATACGAATATAAAATAAATATCTCAAATCAAATGCAACAAAATAAATCGATGAACGCGATGTAGAATCGTTATTAAAATGGGTTGACTGAAATTGTGGATTAAAATGGATGGAATGAAATCGTGAAATTGTAGACTACTGTAAATCGATATACTGAAATCGTTAGATTGAATCGGTTAGATTGAATCGGTTCGAACTAAAAGAAAACGATAAAAATACGAAATTAGGCTCAAGACCCGAATGGGCAGATACTTGATGATAATGGTGTATAATTAGCTTTGCGACGTGGTTACCTTTTGGAAGTATGATCGGATGTTTAGCATCATAGTTTAGCCTTGATTTCTGCAGACGACCACCAACTCTTATGAGATTTTGCTCGAAGATAGGATCTAATTTGAAGATGCTGCTACTCTTTTTGATGTTCTGGATCTTGCTCATATCTCTACCATCTTTACGCTGATTACACAAGGTAGGAATTTGATCCTTGAATTCTTGTCTCTGTACGTAAGCTAATATATCATTTTCTGCATTGCTTAATTCTTCAACGCTTAGACGATTGATTGACTCGATGGTTTATTCGAAGACAACTGGAGCATTGACTTTACGTTGCTGAAGACAATTTTGTAGCTTTTTTATATATCGTAAGACCCAGGCGATGACCCTAGTAAGCTGCATCCAGCTGGAAATCACAGAGGATAGACAATGTTTGCCTCCTTGAATTACACCATAGAATGCTTGGTATTTCTCTCATTTGTCGAAAAATTGTAACTTTTTAGTATTTATCGATACAAAATTTGAAACCTCCTCACTAAAACCTTTCTTTTGGTACCTTAGAAAGCCAGGTAACCCCTCTGGTTGCGATTTTCCCAGGAAGTCCGCCATTCTCTCAAACTAACATAACATGACAACAATACATCAACCTTCTTATTCGGGCATTACTGCTTATTGTTCTTTGCAGTTCTATTATTAACAAAGAAATACTTATTGTTTTATCAAACAATCATAATGACTCTGTAGGCTGTAGGCTGTAGGCCGCCTACAAGGCCAATATGCTCGTGGCCCTGCATTCTGCAATCAGGCCCAAGAAACGACTTTGAAAAAGATTTGTTCAAGTTGATGAACATTTCCATGTTCGGGAAGACGATGGAAAACGTAAGAAATTATCGTCACTTTGAAATCTGTACTGATTGAATAGTCTTGAGAAAATGGGTACAAAATCCAAACTTTTACGGAGTAATTGAAATCAATGAAGACATGCTTTTGGTTGAGAAAATGATTAGGAAGTTACACTCAACAAACCAATGTATATTGGTTTCAGCATATTGGATATTAGCAAAACATTGATGTATGATTTCCACTATAACTTTGTAAAACAAAACCTTCCAAATGCTGAGTTATGCTACATGGACACTGATAGTTTCATCTATGACATACTGATGTCTAAAGAGCAAGTCAATAAAGTATTAAAAGATCACGAAGATGGATTCGATTTCAGTAATTACCATAAAGAACATCCAAATTACTCTAAAAGAAACAAAAAAAAAATTATTGGGAAAATTAAAGACAAGCTTGGTGGGGTGGGAATGAAATAATTTGTTGGATTACGATCAAAGATGTATAGCTGCCAAAACGATGATGGAAATACGATCAAAAGAGCAAAAAGAATCAAAAGTATGTTGTGAAGAAGCAAATGAAGCATGAAGATTATGTGAAATATTTGATGGAAATGAGAGCGGATGCACACACTCAACACAACATTCAATCACACTGTCACACCATATACACTACGGAAAGAAAATAGACATCGCTGAATCCCTTTGATGATAAAAGATACATTCTCGATGATGGATTTAGCACGCTGCCATATGGGCATTATTCACTAGAAAGATGCTGAGAAGAAAAAACATTGATTGAACATTTAACTGATTTAACAAATTGTTCAAACATTATCCCAAACTGTTTAACAAACTATTTTAACATTATTCTAAACTGTTGTAACATTATTCTAAACTGATTAACAAACTGTTGTAACAATATTCTAAACTGTTGCAACAAACTCTTCTAAAGAACTGTTGTAACAAACAGTTTTAACATTATCTTAAATTGTATCTTTGTTTAACATAGTTGTAAACAAATAAATCGTTATCTAACTTGTTCTGAATGTTGAAATATTTATTAATCAATGAGTTCATTAAAACGTTTTTGTTCTATTGATTAGAAAGAAAATGCAATGTTGTCCACATGTGGCAGTCTCATAGGATTGAACTTGAACCTTGTTATAAGCAAGCTTGAAGGGACTAATAAAGTCTAGAAATTCTTTCAACATGGGAGGTTCACCAAACGAATCATAGAAATCCAATCGACCATCATTGGCAATAAAGACAACTACCCAGTGGGTTCTTTTCCTGAATACGCCATGAAAATGAGGTAGCTTTTCACATTTTGCAAGTAAGTTATTAATTGTTATATCATCCATAATTACCAATCTCGAATGAAGTTTTTATGACTATCAATTTGAATGACCCTATCAAATTCACCCAAAATTACAATGTTCATCAAACTTTCAACAGCGCTTGCAAAATTTCTACTTATTCTCAGATTACCCTCTCTATTGCTAGAAACAAATATAAAACGCTATTATTACAAATACCCTTGTAAAGAACAGTCTTGTAGAAATGCAATAAAATGCTTGCCATGTCCTTTACAGTAATACAATACTACCTTTCGCTTGGGACTGATTTTGCTGTATTGCTAGAAACAAATATAGAACGCTATTATTACAAATACCCTTGTAAAGAACAGCCCGTACAGAATAAGCTGGGGAAAAAGCTGTGAAAGCTAGGAAATCCTGGGATTTTCCTGGGATTCCCAGCTTGTTTCAGTTTTTCGAATAAAAAGCTGGGAATCCTTTGTCTGGGAAAGTTGGGAAAGCTGGGATAGTAGCCCAGCTTGGCTGGGAAAGCTTGGAATGGGTTCAAAGTTTCGCAGGATAGTGAGATGCTCGTTCTGGGAAAGCTGGGGGAACTGGGACGCTTCCCCAGAAAAGCTGGGGAAGCAGTGATGAATGATTAAAAAGATTGATCAATTTCACACTTTCCTTTTCTTACATTAAAAAAAATTTGATTCTGGCCTAGAAAAGCTGGGGAAGCTGGGAACAAGGCAAATCACGTGGTTTTGTAGCGCGCGAAAATCAAATAAAATCACGTCAGCAGAAGCTCTTCTGATCCTCTTCTTGTTTTTTGTGAAGGCAGAGCACAACTTCTTTCTTTGGCGAGCCTTATTGTAAACTGAATTATATTCCTCAAGGTAGAATTTTGATTTCTTTATTTGATCAATCTTCCTTTCCAGAACAAATTCGTTGCTTCACCTCAGCTTATGCCTTCTCTTAAGTGTCTTCTAACAAGGCTAATATCTAGATTATCTAATTCTTCAAATGTCAGGACTATCTACACTTACTGGACAAAAGTATTCGAACGGTCGTCAAAAATGGCGGCCAACAGCGGCCATAGGCCAAAACAAAACATTTCTTCATAACAATGGCTTAAAGTCACGCGGCCATTTTCACAGGAAATTTTGGTGGGAAAATGTTTGTCATTTCACAGTCTTTCGATTAAAAGTAAAAGTAAAGAATTATTCCTCAGATTTGTTAAAATGATCCAACAAAATTAAAGAGTGGTGCCTCCAAATATTTTGCAAGAAAGTTTTTACAGTGGGTATCAAAAAAGCGATATTATGTACCATATTTCGAAGTATGACTTAATAAATTTCTGTCATTGAAATGGAAAATACATTCAGCTTTCTTGTTATGATAAAATTCTTGCTTAAAGTTACGTTTTGAGAGAGCTTCGGGTATTTTGTCACAGTGGCGGACTGGCTCAGAATTTTTCACCAGCCATGGAGGACTGAAGGGGGCCATAGTGGGTGTGGCCTGAAAAAATAAGGCGTGGTCAATTGTGAATTTTGATGCAATTCGTCGATTCCTTACCAACATAACATGTGTAGCACTTGCAAAGCAACATTTTCTTTGTTTTGCAAATACAATCTAATTGCTACAATTAAAATCATTACAAGAAGTTAGAAACTTTTCGTTCTGATTTCAGTCTACAAAAGTAATTTTGACATCTCTTGAGTATGGCGAGCCAGACGATCGATAATAATTTCGTTGCTCAAACTGTTGAGCAATTCTTCCTCGATACTCATCAGCATCGTGGCTTCCAGCATGTCTTCTTTCATGGAATTCCCTAAGCGGGTTTTCAAAATCTTAAATTTTGAGAAAGATCTTTCGCAGTTGACTTGCGTGGCTGACAAGGTGCATAATACTTTGTACCCCAGACATAGGTTGTCGTAGGTCCTCTCATGGAGTCAATATTTTGAAAGAAGCCTTAAAGCGCACGTTAAACAGTCCCTGCATGCAACAGTTACTTCTTCTGCAATGCTGTTCCTTTCTTCATCTTCAATGGTTAATGCTGGTTAATGCTCCTTTTCAGCTGAGAGTAGTTTTGCGCAAACGATTCTAGCTCATCTACAGTGATTTAGATTTTCTACAGTGATAGATGGGGCCAACGTACAGATGCTAGCAAAAGCTCCTTTGGAAATTCCATGCAGCACAATGTCGTCAAATCTTACTGGATCTAAACACGAAAAATCAATGAACAGGCTTTTATGGGAAGCGAAGCGAGATTCTAAGGCTTCAACAACCCCATCCATAATTACATTGTGAGTGTCCACTTTAAATTCCATCTTTGCATCGAGATTTCTATCTGCATCCACTACCTTGCCTGCATTTATTCTCCTTCTACGGACTCTGCTTTCTTTTAAGTCCGTTTCCTTTCTCATTTCTTCAAATTGATCTTCAATATAACTGCTCGAGAACTGCATCTCTTCAGCTGTTTCGTCCAACTCCTTATTTATCATTTCGGCATATGATCTTGCTGCAGCATAGATGTCATCAAACTCTTGAGACTTTCTTTTGAGGTTGAGACTTGCAATCTGCACCATGTTCCATGCTTTCAACATGTCTAACCACTTTGTTTGTAAGTACTCCGACAAACGTACTGTCTCTTCAAAGATTCTTAGAAAGATGAAAGAGGACAAAATGGTCTGAAATTGCAGGAAATCGTTGATGATTGCTTTGGCTTCTTCTCTTACTGTAAGCTCAAAATTTATTGATGTGGAGATGGTAAATAGGCAAATGAGTAGACCCAGAAATGAATTCACTATTGGCTTCTCATACGTTCCAAATATACCTAGGAGGGCGTTGGACTTGCCTGGCCATCTTGTCTCACCAATGAGCTTCAGTTGTCTTGTTTCCTCCGTTCCAATCCTCCCCTCCAGCTGCTTCTGCCAAAAATCTGCCCTCTCATATGAAGCTTTAATGAATGTTTCAACCTTTTGCAAGAGATTAAAGAATGAAACGGAAACAATACAGTATTTTTCTGCATCAACAATTACTAGATTGAGCACATGTGCATAACACTATATGTGTACATGTTGATCTGCTGCTTCTGTAAGCTTTGCTTGCAAGCCATTGTACAAGCCATGACAACTCGCTGCTCCATCTGTGCTGTCAGAGATGCAGTTCTTAATCTGCCTCTTCACGGTGACCTCTGAATGCAAGTCCTTGTCTACCCATCGTCTTGATAACCTTGATGATCCTGTCTAATACTTCTCTTCTTTCTTTCACTGCTTTTCTATGATTCATCTCTGACGTGTTGAGAGCATTGAAAATATGATTATCACTTATTGCTCGAAGGTAATCTTGAACATGTTTGCTATGAGTCTTTGATGCTTCATGCTCAGTAACGTGTTGACTTACACGGCGAAAATCTTTAAATCCTGTTACAAAATTTGAAGTTGTACATGCTGATCCAACGGGCTCGAAAGCAAGACCAACTGTACAGAAAAGGGCTTCCTTTGCCTCTGAATACGATAACCATTGTCTTTTAGCCGTCTCTCTGAATGGCATATTGCGTGAATATATTCTGTAGTCAAAAGGCACACTCTTTTCTGGTTGCAAGGGATGGACATTAAAAAAGTCTTTTAGTTGGGAACGGTTTGGGCAAGTGAAGAGTGAGACATTGATGGTTGGCTGTATTAATTGCTGGTCTTCTTTGGTGTCTTCTGGTAAGGCAGCGCCGCTTTCAGGATCGCCAACGGTGGGTAAATCCTTCTCCACAGTTACGTTAACAGCAGGACCTTCGTCGACGTAGCTCTTGAGTTATTCCACTTTTATGCGGTAGAAAATGATGGAGAACTGTCAGTTTCTTAGATGTCAAGCTCTCTCCTCCGCAGCGGCAGACGCATCGCTTGAATTGTTGTCTACAGAACGGTTCTAAAGATGCATTTGAATGATAAAGGTATTGCTTCTGCAGCTGAAAAATGTGTACCGTTGCCTCTTATGATTTTGCGATGTTGGAAAGTGAATTACGGCCTTTTTCAAAGGATTCCTTCACTTTTCAATGAATTTTCACATTTTGCAAAATTTTGGCCCTGACCCCCCAAAGCCCCCCAAAACATTAAGTCATTCCTCCTATTTACAATAAACATCACTTGAGCCTTTTGAGTCTTTCCATTCTTGAGAAAACACAATTTTAGATTTCTGCTCTTGCTCAGACAATCCTCGTCAAAAATATTGGGGACAGTATGTTATAAGTATGTTTTACCTTAAAAA
This sequence comes from Chrysaora quinquecirrha, assembly GCA_014526335.1. Taxonomy (NCBI): domain Eukaryota; kingdom Metazoa; phylum Cnidaria; class Scyphozoa; order Semaeostomeae; family Pelagiidae; genus Chrysaora; species Chrysaora quinquecirrha. The sequence goes on from JACTAT010000110.1 coordinate 51,437, forward strand.
CCCCGTCCCATTACAACATATTTGGGTAATAAGACCCACCTCCCCCCCCCGACTCAATGTTGGGACCACTGCCAACATCGATTTCACCAACATTGAGTCGGGGGGAGGGGGTATGCGTCTTTAGAGCGAGAATTTTACAAAAGTTTGAAGTGTCCCAGCCTTTTTGGCGAGGATTGTCTGAATTTTGAGTAATCACAGCAAAACAGAAGGTCAGAAATTCTGTTATAAACAGTAACGGGAGGGTTGTAAATTTACATAAAACAGTCTGCATTATGTTGTCTCGAGACGAACCTAACTATAAACTGAAAACTTTTCATCAAAGCTCATAAACTGACTCCACTGTTTAGCAGTGAATTATTACGAAATTCAGAAATGAAACGAATTATGCAGGCATGATGTACTTGCTTTCAAGTGTTGTTGATCTTCACAACAGAGAACGGAAGAATGCTAAAGTAAGCATAATTGGCATTGTCATTTGATGGACTGCGAAATTGAATAAGGAGCAACCAAGCGGGATGCCAAGTTCTACAGTTCTCCACACAGTTCTCCCCACAGTTCTCCATCTTCAAATGTAAATATCTCCTCGTTGCTTGAAAGACTGCACTTGTAACTTTGTAATTCTGTATTACTTCATGTCTACTTTAAGATTTTCAACAGAGTTCGACTGCCAATGCATGGCAAAGTATATTTCTCACAGTTCTCCACCTGTTTTTAAAGATAGGTTTTCACCAGCTGTATTGTTTACTTACTACAGAAAGTGGAGAACTGTCAGAAAACGAACTCAGAAGGAATGACAAAAAGGGAAAATTACTTTATAACATGAAATACCCACAGAAATGTATTGTCGGATAGCGAGAAGTATGGGAAAATTATTTGGACTTGAGTTATTCCACTTTTATGCGGTAGAAAATGATGGAGAACTGTCAGTTTCTTAGATGTCAAGCTCTCTCCTCCGCAGCGGCAGACGCATCGCTTGAATTGTGGTCTACAGAACGGTCCTAAAGATGCATTTGAATGATAAAGGTATTGCTTCTGCAGCTGAAAAATGTGTACCGTTGCCTCTTATGATTTTGCGATGTTGGAAAGTGAATTACGGCCTTTTTCAAAGGATTCCTTCACTTTTCAATGAATTTTCACATTTTGCAAAATTTTGGCCCTGACCCCCCAAAGCCCCCCAAAACATAAAGTCATTCCTCCTATTTACAATAAACATCACTTGAGCCTTTTGAGTCTTTCCATTCTTGAGAAAAACACAATTTTAGATTTCTGCTCTTGCTCAGACAATCCTCGTCAAAAATATTGGGGACAGTATGTTATAAGTATGTTTTACCTTAAAAACCCCGTCCCATTACAACATATTTGGGTAATAAGACCCCCCTCCCCCCAGACTCAATGTTGGGACCACTGCCAACATCGATTTCACCAACATGAGGGGGAGGGGGTATGCGTCTTTAGAGCGAGAATTTTACAAAAGTTTGAAGTGTCCCAGCCTTTTTGGCGAGGATTGTAGCTCATTATTTCCATTTCAGCACTGTGATCGAGATTCAGATCATAGCCCACTGCAGCGTGTGCCTTCTCAACGAAATCTTCGTTTCCATTCTCTGGTTCATCAATTGTTGTGCATTTTGGTGACATTGGCTTTTCCACTGGAGCTTCTTCCTGGACCTTTTCCGTTTCTGAACCGTGGATTATCTTTTGCTGTATTACAAAATGCCAACTGAAATAAATACGTTTGTGCCTTGACCTGACAGTAAGGTTATCGCAAAAGTTAAAAGGAATCTTATTAGGCTATCTTGAAAACCTGGAATGTGGAATATTGGAATGGAATATTGGAATATTGGAATGGAATATTGGAATGTCCAAAACTCGTAAATTCGACATTAATTCTTGGTTTGGAGGCAGTTTCGAGAAAATTCGACATTCCAATATTCCAATATTCCAATATTCCAATATTCCAATATTCCATTATTCCAATGAGACTCATAGAATTAGAAGATTTACCTGTCTAGACATTAATAAGTGGAATCGGCTACCACAGACGCAACACAAAACCTTTCACAATAGAAGTAAATATTGTAAAACTTTAAGACTTTGTAAAGGTTTCTGTTTGACCTAGAGTGAATGTTAGATCAGATGATGCTCATCTATACTCTACATCGAGGGGCAATTCACTTCTTGAAAGTATCGTACACCTTTGCTGGAAGTCCTATTGTTTTCTCGGAAGTCCCTTGATATTCCTTATGTTTTAATGGAAATCCCATACGCCTTTTTGCAGAGTGAAATGCCCCTCGCTCTACATCATCTGATCTAACAATCACTCTAGGTCCAACAAAAACCATCACAACAGTTGGTTCTCCAACGTACCTGTCCTATCTGCACTTTCTCCAATGTTCCAGCACGTTTTCATGTCATTTTCTGTAATTTCCCGACGTTTACTACAGTTCCCCCACCTTCCAATGCCGTTCTCCGTCGTTCCCCGCCGTTCCCATGCAGCCGCTCGCCGTTATCCCGTTTCGTTTTACTTCTTTGCCAATTCGGCTTCGCCAATTTGTATTTGGGTATTAGATCGTGCATTATGTTAGTTTACTAAACTTAACTTAAAACTTTATTGGGATGCACGTTTGCGAAAGTTATACCCTCGTGTGTGAAGTTCTTCGGCCAAATTAGACTACTTCAAACCATTATCGTATGCATATCAATAATGTTCTTTTCGAAAAAAAAGAAAAGGGCAGCTTTATTTCACCTAAACTGAGTTTTCGCTTAAGCTAGACAGACTGTAGACAATCTTTATACTTTATGCCTGTTAGAGCCGAGGTTTTAACCGGAGTTAATGCCACCAGGAGAGTTAATGTTGCAGTTCTTATTTAGGGGGGGCTATTAAGTCCCCCCCCCTGGGATGCCTACTCGCTGCCCATCTATTTTATTTCATGGAGTGTGGGTTTACTTCAATGGCAATTCATAGTTTTTCCGCCTATCCATGAAATTGTCATGCAGGAAGATTCTTTACAAGAATGAATCAAGAGTCTTCCGCCTAATTCAACAGCTGATTTCAAGTTAACGCCTTCATCGTTAATTCTTAGTTGACGGCTCGATCTCAAGTTCGTTTTTCTTGCCGTCATTTATTTTGCCCCTCCCTACCCTCCCTTACTTGTAGCAGTAGAGGTTTGGTTACATGTTACTTCTCCTGATTGTTCTTCCTTCCTGCCCTTCTACTCTCTGCTTCGTATCTTCCCTTTCCATGGCTCTTTCTCCGCGGTGACAGGTCATTGGCGAAACGGTGTTTTCCCGTTTCAATCACCGACCGTAAAGGTGTAGTTTTATTTCAGGCAGTTCAAGGGCTAATGCTCTAAACACCCACTTCCTGAGGTTCGGCTCCTGGTTAGTATTAACTCAATAAATATAAACTATACTAGTATAAACTTATATCTTCTCATAAAGAAATGAAGTTCTGTTTTGTTCACACCAGACCTCGGGAAGGTTGATAAGACACGACATTGACAAATTCAGATTGCATTGTGAAATATTTTGCGGTAGCCGATTCCACTTATTAATGTCTAGACAGGTAAATCTTCTAATTCTACGAGTCTCATTGGAATCTTGGAATATTGGAATATTGGAATACTGGAATATTGGAATATTGGAATACTGGAATATTGGAATATTGGAATATTGGAATATTGGAATGTCGAATTTTTTCGAAACTGCCTCGAAACCAAGAATTAATGTCGAATTTACGAGTTTTGGACATTCCAATATTCCAATATTCCATTCCAATATTCCACATTCCAGGTTTTCAAGATAGCCATCTTATTATATTATATCTGTGTCTTTAAATTGAATTTATAAGGCTTCTGCTAGTTAGGTGCTAAAAAATAATAAGAGGATTTTCTTGAAGTTTTGTAATCACCGTCGTACTATGGAGTAGCTTCCTAGCAATCAGTCTCTAGTTAGAAAACGCGCATTATTTTGAACTTTCAGAATTAAAGCACATAATTAATTTCAGATATCTATATTAAAGATATACGATAATGTCCACAACCAGATAATCAATTTCAAACCACTTTAATGAGATGCTATCAAAAGTTAGATTTCTTCTCAGCTTACCAGGAAACCAGTGATTGGTCTTGTTCCTTCTATCTCTTTAGCGAGTTGTTTTAACTTTGCCTTTTTTCTTTTCTGAGAGCCACTTGCTACTCGACTTTTTGCAGCCTCATTGCTCTTTGAGACACTGTTTTCCATTACACCTGGCTCTTTCTCGCCATCGTTTGACAACGAATCATTCCTTCCTTGAGCATTTTCTGTCCGTGGTCGTTTCTTTTTCATTCTTTCTTTCCATGCGCTTTTGTTTTTCATACTAATGAATCAAGCACAGCCACAGGCAGGTAACTGAGACTACTCGAGAGTCGAGAACTCATGCCACACACAGGTCTCAAACGGAAACATTTTTATTAGCAGTCAAAAATTTGTTTGTCAAGCATTTATGTCACTCAATTGTTTTAACTGATGTCCAACTGATGAACACCCAATACGTAACGGAAACCTAGCAGACCCTATATTTGATTTCTATTTATTTACTTCATTGACTAGCTTATTAACAAAGAGAGTTTTTAACATATTATGAGATGTCCAATATTCGCAAGCAGACATCAAAAGAAAAAATTATTATTTAGCAAAAGGGGCCCTTTTTCAGCAAAAAGGGGGCCCTTTTACCAGATTTTGAGAGGCCGGTGGGCTGGTGGGCCAGTCCGCCACTAATGATTTCCACTATAACTTTGTAAAACAAAACCTTCCAAATGCTGAATTATGCTACATGGACACTGATAGTTTCATCCATGACATACTGATGTCGAAAGAGCAAGTCAATAGAGTATTAAAAGATCATGAAGATGGATTCGATTTCAGTAATTACGATAAAGAACATCCAAATTACTCTAAAAGAAACAAAAAAAAAGTTATTGGGAAAATTAAAGACAAGCTTGGTGGGGTGGGAATGAAATAATTTGTTGGATTACGATCAAAGATGTATAGCTGCCAAAACGATGATGGAAATACGATCAAAAGAGCAAAAGGAATCAAAAAAGTATGTTGTGAAGAAGCAAATGAAGCATGAAGATTATGTGAAATGTTTGATGGAAATGAGAGCGGATGCACACACTCAACACAACATTCAATCACACTGTCACACCATATACACTACGGAAAGAAAATAGACATCGCTGAATCCCTTTGATGAAAAAAAGATACATTCTCAATGATTGATTTAGCACGCTGCTATATGGGCATTATTCACTAGAAAGATGCTGAGAAGAAGAATCATTGATTGAACATTTAACTGATTTAACAAATTGTTCAAACATTATCCTAAACTGTTTAACAAACTATTTTAACATTATTCTAAACTGTTGTAACATTATTCTAAACTGATTAACAAACTGTTGTAACAATATTCTAAACTGTTGCAACAAACTCTTCTAAAGAACTGTTGTAACAAACAGTTTTAACATTATCTTAAATTGTATCTTTGTTTAACATAGTTGTAAACAAATAAATCGTTATCTAACTTGTTCTGAATGTTGAAATATTTATTAATCAATGAGTTCATTAAAACGTTTTTGTTCTATTGATTAGAAAGAAAATGCAATGTTGTCCACATGTGGCAGTCTCATAGGATTGAACTTGAACCTTGTTATAAGCAAGCTTGAAGGGACTAATAAAGTCTAGAAATTCTTTCAACATGGGAGGTTCACCAAACGAATCATAGAAATCCAATCGACCATCATTGGCAATAAAGACAACTACCCAGTGGGTTCTTTTCCTGAATACGCCATGAAAATGAGGTAGCTTTTCACATTTTGCAAGTAAGTTATTAATTGTTATATCATCCATAATTACCGAATGAATTTTTTATGACTATCAATTTGAATGACCCTATCAAATTCACCCAAAATTACAATGTTCATCAAACTTTCAACAGCGCTTGCAAAATTTCTACTTATTCTCAGATTACCCTCTCTATTGCTAGAAACAAATATAAAACGCTATTATTACAAATACCCTTGTAAAGAACAGTCTTGTAGAAATGCAATAAAATGCTTGCCATGTCCCTTACAGTAATACAATACTACCTTTCGCTTGGGACTGATTTTGCTGTCTTGCTAGAAACAAATATAGAGCGCTATTATTACAAATACCCTTGTAAAGAACAGTCTTGTAGAAATGCAACAAAATGCTTGCCATGTCCCTTACAGTAATACATTATTACCTTTCGCTTGGGACTGATTTTGCTGTATTGCTAGAAACAAATATAAAACGCTATTAATACAAATACCCTTGTAAAGAACAGTCTTGTAGGAATGCAATAAAATGCTTGCCATGTCCCTTACAGTAATACAATATTACCTTTCGCTTGGGACTGATTTTGCTGTATTGCTAGAAACAAATATAAAACGCTATTATTACAAATACCCTTGTCAAGAACAGTATTGTAGAAATGCAATAAAATGCTTGCCATGCCCTTACAGTAATACAATATTACCTTTCGCTTGGGACTGATTTTGCTGCATTGCTACAACCATGGTCAAAATATAGTGGCAGTAGATTAAGAAAGCACAATTTTCAACCATCTCCGCCCCCTACCCCCGAAATTCTATGTTGTGGAAGGCCAACTGGCTTCAAAACGCAACATTGAAACTGGGGGAAAGGGGGGCTACCAAATACGTATACAATTAGTGGTTTACTGTCAACTATTTTGACCAGGATTGTCTCTGATAATTTTGGATTTAGAAATTTTCCCACAGAAATCTACGGTAGTAAAATGACATGTTCTTTTTGCTTTGAATTTTAAGAGACTTGAACCTTTTGTTTTTATAAAACATTTACCCCAATCCCTACTGGAAAATATTCTTACACAACTGATTGTTTTCTTTTGTCAAAAGAAACAATAGAACAGAAGAATCTATTGTAATTTGACTCGAGGGATGGCTGTTGTTATGAAATGATGACAGCCATCCTTTGTTGATGTGCTGATACTGCAAGATGATTTTCAAAGACATTTTCACACCCAACATTCAGTGTCAAATAACAACTGCTGTTGCTTTGCCTACATTGCAGAGTAAAGTAAGATATAATAACAGTAGCGAAGAATGGCCAGAACGAGAACAAGAACAGAGTTGATTGGGGAGAGAACATCTCTGCTCCTCAGAATCCTCCACCAACAGCATGGTGTCAGCTGCTACCAATTGGTGAAGAGGTTTGGCAACAAACATTCAGAGCGGAGTATATACGGCCATACCAAGAAGCCCCTCGACGACGATGAGCAAGCCACTGACAAGAAACGCTTCAACAAAGGTCCTCCTAGGAAATTTTCATTGAAAGAAGAGCGCATTATCATAAGAACCCTAAAGATCTTGAGGGAGGAAGCCAATGAATTCTCCAACAAGAAGATCCAAGACAGAGCAGGACTTCGCAGGGAGATATCAAACAGAGACATCAGACATTGCTTGGGTAAACATGGCTACAAGTATTGTCAGTCCCACAAGAAGGGCCTATTGAACGAGAGGGATAAACGTCAAAGGTTGTCCTTTGCCAGAAATTATTTGAAGGTCCCAGAGGAATATTGGAAGACAGATGTGTAATTTTTTTGACAGTGTTGGCTTTGCTTAAAAAGCAACCCCACGTGTAAGTAGTAAATGGAATTTCGTCTTTTGGTTTGATTTTTCAATAAGCCTTAGGCCTATTCGATATTTGTTTTCATTTTCATACAAAAGTGTCATACAAAAGACAAACAGGTAGGCTATACCGTAGAACATGGCTACTGTAGCCCTCGAGCCTGACCCCAGACACATCAACACCCAGCTGGTTTTCAGTCTCACATGAGGGGAATCCAAATTTTGAAATGCCCTGCTACTCAATTAGACACAAATTTACTGACAGGGACATTTAGACATTGGGATTTCCTTGGCTGTCTGCTTGACAACAATATGATTAAAGTAGCCTTTCAAGGCAGAGGTAACCAACCACCTTTTACGGTAAGGCGTTGTAAGGTCTTTCACTCTTTCATTCATTTTCATTTCCAACTTCAGGTGAGGCAAGAGCAGCTTCAAGTATGACCTGGCACAGACCCAGAGAAAGACTTCTCATGACCACCAAGGGGAAGAAGGAAGGCAGCCGTGGTAAGATGGCAAACTTTTTTGTAGCCCATGGATAGGGGGTAGTGCTATGTAAACACCATCAATGGCAAATTACTGGAGAGAAGTTCAGACAGAACATTGTTGAAGAAGAGTTCCCAAAAGTCTTCGAGAAATTTGGCTCCCCGCCAGGGAAAAGAATATCCCTGCAAGACGGTTGTCCTCGACAGAATGCAAAGGCTGCCAGCAAAATCTGGCTGAAAATGGGGTATGAGTGCTTCAAAAACCCACCGAGATCACCAGACCTCAAACCGATCGAGAACTTGTTCCACCTGGTAGGGGAAAAAATGAAGACCAGTGCACGGGACAGCAGCATCCATAGAGAGAGCTATGAGGACTTTGTCAAGCGAGTTGAAGAGATTATAACGGGTATGCCAGTTGAGACGATAAACAATTTGATCTCATCAATGCCGAATAGAGAGAAAGAGGTGAGAAAGCCCAAAAGAAATAGGACCAGATATTGACAGGTACTGAAATTAGTTTTCATACTTCATTTCTTGTGTTATGTTTTGCTTAAACGACAGAGAAAACACTGGGCATATATCAATGGTAAACATTTTTGGGTAACAACAACATGCGAAAGCATCAAACCAAGCTAAGACAATTGCAATCTGGGTGTTTTTACCCCGGAAAAAAACAAAGGAAACTTTCAACCAATTCAAATAAATAATCAAAGCGTCATCCAAGCGTCACACAAGAGTCACACAAGCGTCACCATGAAACCAGTGTATGTGTGTATTGCATTTGATGCGTCACATGCGTCACCAAATTATATATAAGTATAGTATATTACTTAGAAATATTTGGTGACCCTTGTGACCCTTCGCAATCATATGGAAACATTACAAAAATGATGGTGACACTGTTGTGATGCTTGCGTGACGCCTTGCGACGCTTTACCATTGGTTGTTTACAGTAAAGAACACAATGTCCAACAATTATCATACAAAAGGATGATATTTGGCCTTTCAGTTTTTAATCATCTATGCCCTGAGCCACCAAACGGCTGAAACAATGAGGGCACTGCTCTATGTCCTTGATGTTTGAAATTTGTTTTGTGAACTCGAAAAGCTTCCATCGGGAGTTCATCATTTCTGTTTCCATTTGCTGGTGCATGCTGTACCTTTCCACAAATTGTATCGCTGATTTGCTCGTAGCAAAGAAAGGGATGGTGTTCTCTCTGTCTATGACAAGATCAGTAGCGAATTGGTTTTTTGAGCGAGGGAGGTGTGCAGTTTGTCCTTCCAAGAGCAAGAGAAATTCATTCCACTTTATCAGCTCCTCGGACCAACGGAGGTCATTGAGATATGCAATCTCTGCCTAATCGAGGCCCACCCATGCATACTTCCCCGCGGCGGGGTTCACAAAGCATTGGAATATCAACTCTACTGGGTTAAGGAGGAACGACTTTCCGCAGTTGGTAGGACCTGTCAGCATGATGTTGTTCAACTGTTTACAGCCTTTGCAGAGGCAGCGTCTCACAGCATCCGCAAAGACATAAATGTTGATGTCATTGTTTGACAGAACCTCCCGTGCACACTCATACCAAACTCCAAAGCAACTTTCAACGCAGGGCTTGTTCAAATATTTGAGTACCAGTGCAACTTCTCACATTCAACCACAATCGGTGCAAAGTGCAGTCTCCACAAGGTGGATATTAAATCAGACAAGGCCTTGGGGTTCTTATTCAAAACAAAGTGGTACAAGTCGGGAAGACCCTCGTCACTTCTTTTTTTGGCAGCCGCCATGAGCTTGCTTTCCTTTTTGATGTTAAACAAATATAAAACGCTATTATTACAAATACCCTTGTAAAGAACAGTCTTGTAGAAATGCAATAAAATGCTTGCCATGTCCCTTACAGTAATACAATATTACCCTTCGCTTGGGACTGATTTGCTGTATTGCTAGAAACAAATATAAAACGCTATTATTACAAATACCCTTGTTAAGAACAGCCTTGTAGAAATGCAATGAAATGCTTGCCATGTCCCTTACAGTATTACAATATTACCTTTCGCTTAGGACTGATTTTGCTGTATTGCTAGAAACAAATATAGAACGCTATTATTACAAATACCTTTGTAAAGAACAGTCTTGTAGAAATGCAAGAAAATGCTTGCCATGTCCCTTACAGTAATACAATATTACCTTTCGCTTGGGACTGATTTTGCTGTATTGCAAGAAAGAAATATAAAACGCTGTTATTACAAATACCCTTGTAAAGAACAGTCTTGTAGAAATGCAATAAAATGTTTGCCATGTCCCTTACGTTATTAAGAATTGAGGGTGTATATATGCTTATCAACAACGACGCATCATATTTGGAAGGGATCTGACCTTCATTTAATAATTTACTTTTGGTTAACATGACCTCTTTAATCATCTTCCATTTGCTCTGCTGTATGCATAAAAAGAATTCAAATTTAACTCCAAAACTCATGTTTACACCCTGCATTCCGTAAATTATTTATTGGAATCCCCTCAGAGATTTTTTTTACTGATAAACACATTCGAAATCTCCTCTGTAAAAATGCCTGAATTTTTAGTGCAGCATATTCTTCATCGCTCAACCCAACAATAAATTAAATCATGTTGTTAGGCTGAAGAGAAAATTTTGTTTGTTATGAATATGAATATGTTATGAATATGCTACCTAGCAAAAATAGGATTCATTCGATTATAAACAAGACAGATTGCAATTCATAAAAATCAAGCAGCAGAATTTTTATTGCTTCTTGCCAGCCTTGAATATTTTGCCCCTTGCATACCTTGGCATTCAGTTTCTCCTTCCATATCTTTTTCTACAAAATAAAATAATAAATTATAGGGTAGATTAAGGTATAAAGGTATATCTAAAATTTCTGTCGCAGAGAGCCATGCCCCCCATGCCTTCATCTTGGAGATAGAGTTTCCAAAATCTAGACTGTAACAGAAGCACTACAAGCTTTTAAATAACCAAATAAAATTTTAGGTGATTCTATTAGACAATCTAAAAATTAAGAAAATAATTGCAATTTAATAATATACACTCTCTTTCTTAATAGCGAACTATATAGGAAAATGGTTTGCCATGTTTGATCCCACAAATCAGAGGTTAATGTCTCCTGTTGTGATTCATTTAATTTTAACACTGTATACTTTAGGGTATATTTTAGAGATTGAAAATAAACACCTTACCATTGCTATGTCCTGCAGTTTCATCAGCAGGATTTGAGTACCATTGTAAATAATATAAAAAATTAATCGAATTGAATTGTTTCAAGATGTTTGAAGTGTAATTTCAAGCAACAATATGGCCTAGAAAGCCTTATTATTCTGATATAAGGCTTGCTATTACCCATCATATACAGTCTGTGCTGGTCTACATATCCATTATAAGTAGGTGTGTCTTCAAAATCTTGACAGCAAATCCACACCCATCCATATGTCATGTACCCCTCCCTCCAGGAAGCTAGATATTCGGAAAACATTCCAGAATCTTAAACCCTTTTTCTCATAAGCAACAATCTGCAGAAAAAAGTATCCAAAGCACAACATACTTTTAAATTCAGTCAAGAAAACGTTCAACACAGCTTTTCCAGTGTCAGGGTGCCTTTTTGCATCAGTGCCCATGAAGCTTTCTGCGAACCCAAGGGTTCACATTGTGTCAAGTCCATGACCATTTTTGTGTTTTTTTCACAAAGAGAACAACAATGTTGCTGCCATGCCAATGATGAAATGCACTTATCTGTAAATCAAAAGCAATAATTGGTTGTATAGACATGGCACAAAGTGAAAGAACAACATACAATCAAAAACAACAAGCAATCATGTTTATTTTCCTGAAAAACTTTATAAAAAATATGTTTACCAAAAGATTTTCAACATTTATGAATGCCAATAAATACCCTTTTACAAATGATTCTTTTCTGTAAAGTCTCATTGGGCTGTTTCGACATTTTACTCATTTTCACTGGGCCTGGGGGAAATTCATTGCAACAATTTTTACATTTTAAACTCCGTATGGGGTTTTCAATTGAGCATTGCATGCAAATCTGAAAAAAGAAAAAAGAAAAAAGCTATATTGACAATGCACGTTTACTTAATTTTTTTCACTTCTCAATACATTTACTTTGTTTTCCTACAATTCAGACATTCAATTGCCTATAGTCCACAACCTCATTTACTCATCAATAAAATGAAGGATTCATAGATTCATATTTTTCATTGCAAAGGCAATGCATAGCATAGAATACTGCTGAATAATTTTATATTTGCAAATTGCTGATAAAGCCTCTTGAAGATTCATGTACAGGCATTATGGATTTTCCCCTCATAACAATGCCATGTTTTCTTTACGTCACTAACAATACCAACATCTGGAACGTGGGAAGCAGAGGTGGCAGTCAGCTTTTTCTTTGACACTTCAGATATAATTTGAATGCACGATGGGCCAAATTAAGCTTAAATTGGTTCTTTAAACATATTACGGTGCAGGTCATGTGCCCTAAGTGTGGTATGAAAACGTCTTGAGGGGAAGGCCTATTCTTAATGTCATATGCAATTAAATTATAAACTAAGGGTGTTACCTTGCAAATTTTTATTTTATTGCCTATAAAGAGGAATGTAATAATTAATACTAGGAAGAAATATAGAGTAATTACAAGAGCACTGTCATCACTAAAATTGGCGTGGAAAGAAGTTCTATTTCAACGCAGCATTCTACTGTATTTTATGCTGAAGATTGTATTTTCATAATAGTTCTGTCTACCATTGTGTATTTCTTTTTGCCTCATATAAATTTCAATTCAATTCAATTTCAATTTTATTATGTATTCTCAACTTACTTACACTTGATTACTCGATACAAATAGGTAGGGAAAAACTTGCGCACTTTTATCTTGTCTTTCTTTTCTTGCACTGGCAGGCGGAGGCAGAGAAATCCAGACTTTGATAACGACACAAATTGAACACACAAATTTTGATAACTATTAACTTAACTGAACTTTAAACTTATAAAACTTACTTAAACAAGAGCAGTTCAGCTCTGAAACAACAGTACACGTGGGGTACGATTCCAAGTGACGCGGTCACTAAACTATACCAAAAAACCCTCTTGAATTTTACGAATACAATGATTATAAACCCTACAAAACAAGCGAACAAAGTTACACCTAAATAATCATAAAAGGGAAAACTAATTAAAATGCATCAAAACTAACCAATAAAAATACGTATAATTCATTAAGGTTAACCAATAGCAATAAAGTAATAAAAGAAAAAGTTAGTCATTTCATACATAAAAGTCTAAATTCTTTTGTACTAAACAGGAACCTTTTCTGGATTCAGATTTCAATCTTTGTTTCCTCATACGTATTTTGAAAACAGCAACAAACAGAGGCATTGACGTATTCCAATAGAAAAACAATTAGTCATGTATCGTCAACAATCACTCCCCTCTTCAGAAACAAGCCTCCTGGCTTGGGTACCAGATTAAACTGGACGAATCTCTTCAGGGCGATGGGTATCTGCGACAATCAACTTAGCGATACGAGTAGCTTCGGTCGAAGGAATAGTGAAAGCTTCAGGCCAACGAGTATAGTAATCTGAGAAGACGATGATGTAGCGATTACCATCATGAGTTACTGGAAATGGACCAAGAATGTCCATTGCAACGCGATCGAACACACCATGAACCGGAATAGGCAAAAGCGGCGCTTCTCGTTGACCTTGTGGAACCTTTTTCATGAAGCAATCAATGCATGACTTGCACCAATGCTCAATGTCTTTTCATATGTCTTAGAAACACCAAGATGACCTGCAGTGACATCGTCATGACATGCTACAAGGATTTCGTAGCAAGAAAAGCTGGAATAACAACCTGACTACACAATGATTTAACACGTCGACCTCCAGGGGTCCATAGATGACAAAGAATTCCATGATCATCAAGATAATACGAATCAATAGACAGTAGCAGAGCACGAGCTTTTGAGTTGTCTGAAGGCAATTGCGTGGTTTCGAGATATAGTATAATATCGTAGAGATACTGTCTTGTCGTTGCTGCGTGTAAAGCGTTTGAGTCAGAGGACACGGCTGATCTAAAACGGTCACAGGTAGTGAAACTTCAGTAATGTCAGCAGACGAAAGTGCATCAACAGGATAAGTACGACGAGAAAGCGCGTCGGCCTTGGCGTTAGCTGTGCCGGAGCGATGAATTATTTCAAAATCATGTTGCTGCAGTTGTAAAGCCCAACGTGGGAGTCGACCAGTAGGGTCCTTAATACGCATGAGCCAAGAGAGACTACTGTGATCAGTGTGGACATTAAATTTAGCACCTGATAAATATGGTTGATAGTGCTTGATACCATCTACTACAGCAAGAGCTTTGCATTCTGTCGTGCTATAATGTGTTTCTGCCTTGTTTAATTGGCGACCACCATAAGCAATAACAGTTTCTTTACCGTTGATATTTTGGCCTAAGATGTAGCCTAGAGCAAACTGACTTTCGTCGGCATACAGGTGAAACGGTTGGCTAAAATCTGGGTATGCCAAAATGGGTGGCGAACACAAACGACGTTTTAATTCAGCAAAAGCAGACTCGCAGTCTGGACTCCAAATAAAGCTTGTGTCTTTTCACGTGAGTTGATTTAGCGGTGATGCTATCTTTGTAAAATCATCAACAAAACGGCGGTAATAATTACAAAGTCCTAGAAAGCTGCGAATTTCTTTTACAGATTTTGGAAAAGATTTAACGGCTTCTAGTTTATCTGGGTCAGGCAGAACTCCATCAGACGAAACAACAAAACCAAGAAAGTTTACAGATGACTGTGCGAAATGACATTTTGACGGCTTCAATTTCAAGTTGGCCTCTCGTGGGCAATCGAAAACGAGGCTAAGGCAGGACAGATGTTCATCAAATGTTGAAGAAAAT
Organism: Chrysaora quinquecirrha; assembly: GCA_014526335.1. Lineage (NCBI taxonomy): Eukaryota > Metazoa > Cnidaria > Scyphozoa > Semaeostomeae > Pelagiidae > Chrysaora > Chrysaora quinquecirrha. Next base: position 66,536 of record JACTAT010000110.1, read on the forward strand.
ACAATTATGTCATCGATATAAATCAAACATATTTGCCAATCGAGGCCATGCAGAACACGTGACATTAGTCTTTGAAAACTGGGAGGTGCGTTTGTTAATCCGAAACTCATTACATTATATTCGTAAAGTCCTGCATGCGAAATGAAAGCAGTTTCATCCTTTGAATCAGGGTGCATGGCGACCTGGTGGTAACCAGATTGCTAATCAAGCGTTGTAAAATACTTAGAGCCAGCAAGAGAGTCTAGGGCGTCATCAATTCTTGGCAGCCGTTAACTATTCTTACGCGTGACTGCATTTAATTTCCTGTAATCTACGCAGAATCTAGTTGTCCCGTCCTTCTTTTTGACCAAAACAACAGGGGAGCTCCAAGGGCTACTGGAAACACGAATTACGTTCTGCTCTAGCATGTTTAAGATGTGTTGCTCGATTTCAGCACGTTGTGCTTGTGATACTCTGTACGGGGGCTGCTTAATGGGCCTAGCGTCACCTGTGTCTATTTAATGTTGAATTACCGTCGTGTGACCCAAGTCAAGATTGGAAGAGGCAAAAATATCCTCGTAGGTCTTAAGGAGGTCATTCAATTGGCGATTCTGAGCAGCAGACAGAGCTGGGCTTGGCAGTGATGTGAATGCAGAGAGTAGATTGTCTAGGCCGGTAGAACTGGACGCTGAAGTCTTGTCAGTAGATGGAGAAGAACCCGAGTCCAGTGGCATGATTATGTCATTGTTATCTGTTTCAACGAATTGTCCTATAGATGTTCCGTTATGTAAAATAACAGGGCTATCTGTCGGATTAAGCAGGCGGAATGATACTTGGCCATCAGTATCAGTTGAAGAAACAGAAGCTGTGGCGAGCAGATGATAATGATCAGAAAGCTTAGGTGTAGCTTCAATTAGACCTATAACATGCGTTGCAGGAAAACTCGTGAGGTAAGCTGGAATGACTGCTTCACTATGCGCATCTATCACCAGTGTATTTGTGACTCTAACTTCTGAAACTAGCGGAGGTGTTTCACCGCTTGCAAAGAAAACAGTGTTTTTGTCCGAAAATTTTACTTTCTTCTTATGAACATCAATAACGGTGCTTACTTTATGCAATAAGTCTCTACCAAGGACAACATTATATGTCAACTCTGGAACTATTGCAGTGTTGCATAAATACTCTTCGCTTCCAATTAAAACAGGAAAAGATAGGGGAAAAAGAAGCAGCTGAAAACAATCAAGAAGTGACTAATATTTTCATAGGTTAATGTTGTGTCTTGAGTTTATAATTAAGTTCTCGTTAAGTTTTTTGCCCTTCATTGACTGTTTCATCTCTGCTAAAATTAGGATACTATCTTTCATTCGATCCAAAAAAGGGCGTTTCCTAGCACTCTAAAGGGCGTGTTTCCTGAAAATTTTTCCTGGGAACAAGCCCCCAGACCCCGAACTTCCACTAGCTTCGCTCAATAGTCCACCCCACATTCTGGCGCTGGCCCCTGTACATGTAATCATTAATCCAGTGTTTTCAACACCAAAAACGTCTTTATGAAATCTTAATTTTTAGGAGATCAATTTCGAGTCACCAAATTCAAATAATTTTTTAAATTTTAATGGAGTTGTGGAACCTGATGAGGTAAGGAAATAGTCTTAAGCCCCGGCCAAATGAGTATATTTTTGCCTGAATTTTAATACACATTTTAGCTTCGAAATTCCAGCGAAGTATAGTGTTCTGGCCGAAAAGCTTACATTTCGCTTTCGCACTTTGATTTTATGAACAATATTTTTTATAACAATATATTTTTGTAACATAATATTTTTTTTATATTTTTTATTTCTTTTAATTTTTTTGAAAGAAAATACTTAGATTTTATGAACAATTACATTTTTTAAGCATTAGTAGAATACATTTGACACCAGCTTCTTCACTGCTCATCATCTCAAACCTTTGCTTTCTCAAACCCTGTTTGATTTCATTGGAGGATACACAGCTCCCTCGAGCTTTACCAATGTTGCTATTGAGCTGCGTATATAACTACACCAAAGATTTGCTTATAAGAATCATATACTATGTTTTGTTTAGGATACTGCAGATGAAATTGTCCCAGATAATCTGGTCGCAGCCCAGATCTGCTAGTCATGCGTGTTTTAAAAGCAAATGCTAAATTTGAGTTGTTTGATGAAATTTGGAACCAGCAATATTGTATATATCTAGTGTCATTCGTACAAAAAAGTAAATCATCTTAAAATATTTCACAAAACTTGTTTTATACGCTGCCAGGGTTTGAAATCGAAATTAAAAATCAAGCAAGAAATGTTAAAGCGACTCCGATCCTGATGTCCATGGACCTACCTGCTAAAGCCTATTTCTCGAAAATGAACCACCACAACGGCAAAAATGGCTGCAAAAACTGTTTGATAGAAGGGCATCACATCAACAGTGGAAAGGGCACAGCAAACTACTTCCCTTATAAAGGGTTGGCACTATTACGTGGTAGATTTATGCACAGGTGTGACGTATTCAAAACTATTTGATGCGAGGCTATTTTCACTTTCACAAGTATTTTCACTTTTTCCCCTTATCTTTGTAACGAGTCAATCGAAGTAAAGTACACATCTAAGCACAGGCATGTCGTAAGTGTTTGCACCTCAATAAAGACAGCATAGTAATGGCAGACTACTCTTCAGGAATATTCAGTTCTTCATTATTCATGCTTTACACTAGATTGAAATTTAATACCTTATTTAATTGCTTTACTAAAGTGATAGTATTATTAGTGGTATTTATTTCCTACACAATTAGTTGACGCGTAAACTCAACCACAATCTTGGACAAATATATATTGGAACGGCCTAAATAGTTTTGCTATTATCTATTTATTCCCCCTTCTCCCCCGTTACAATGTTGTTTTGTACAAAAGTTGCCTTGCTCTACTATCAACATTGTTTTTGGGGTAAAAGGGGGAAGAATTGGAGTTATGGAAGTAGAAAATCAATGGAACAGGCCATATTTCTTGGAGGAAATGCCTTGTTCCCAATATTTTGTCCAAGATTGCAGCTTAAAATTGCGTGCAGAAATTACGAAAAGAAAACACTTCGCTCTGGCACGAAAGCTCTCCAAGAAATCAATGGTTAAATAAAAACATTATTAAGAACATTCATGCCTTAAATTATTTATCTGGCTCTTATAAATAAGAGATGCTAATGTAAAAGATCATATAAAAGATAAAAGGTAGTTAGCTTCTGCATTAGATACTTACTTTGAGCTTATACTAGCCACCCTCATGATATTGCAGAGCTGAACATTTCTGCACTCTATCGCCCACTTTTCCATCCGATGTATCAGTCTTGCCATGGCAAAAACTTGCCTTTCTTGCTCTTCCATGACAAAATAAATGATTGACGCTACTGAATGCGAACTGTCTCATTTCTCAGGGACACAACGTACGAAATTCTTTTCTTTACCGCTGATATTGCTCAGAGTAATAGGTTTCCCCATTTTTAACTATTCTCTGAAGGACAATAAATTTCTTTTCTCATATGAGATGAAATGTCTCAGTCCTTGCATGACATCCAACTCAGTTGTTTTTAATTGTTTAGCCATTTTGCCAAACGATATGTAACAGTTTTTGCTTTACTGAGTTTTCTTGGCCTAAAAAGTATTATGTATTTTGTTATTTCACTTAACAAATAGTTCGTTTTTAAATAGACAGTATTTAAATGTTCTGTTGCAAACCTTTTACTGTTGGACATGATATTTCGCATTAATAAATTTGCTTCCTGACTCAGCCCTTCTTTGTCCAAAAATAGATGGAGCCTCTTTACCGTGGTGAATGCTCTTATAATCTGCAGGTAAGTACATTGGGTATTTAAACCTTCTCCAAATTTTAAGCAGTTACAGGAATACCTAAGGAAACCCGCAGAGTCGAGATGTAGAGAATTTTTCCTATCGACGCAAAGTAAATTTCTCAACTCTTTTGAAGTAACAAATGATTTACCTCATTGCTAGCACCCTTTTTTCCATACACGTATTTTACTACTGGTCCATTTAAACTTTCAAACGAAAAGCACGAGTAAGCCCAGAGAGGTCCCCAATGTCGTAAGTCATGGCAAATATGAAGCAGATTGTGCACATTGAGTCCACATTTTCCTTTATGTGATTCTAAAGAGAAAGAAATCAAATTTAGCATTTTAAGTCCGCAAAATTGTGACATAAGACCCAAAGGGTCAAGTATAATCCCCTTTAGAAGACATCGTCGGGTTAAGATCATTTATAAAAAAGTGGCTTCAGCTAAAGATATGCTTGTTTTGTCAATTTCAGAGCTGAGTAGAATATGCACGCTCTTTACCAATAGTGCAAAATGGTTGAGATATTTATCTGGCAACACCCATTTTAGACAAGGTATACTGCAGAACAGGAGCCAGTTTTGGTATTCGCTTGCTAGAAAAGGAAAAATATTGTGAAAAAATCAATATGACAAAGGCACTATTGAAGTTTTCGAAGCTGAAAACAGAATCGCAATTAGAAATTTAGTGGTAGAAATTTTCGTTTAGAATGTTTTTGTGTAGCGTTGTACCTTTCATGTTGTGTAGGTTCATTTGCAGTGACACTGGAGTTCTACTGATATAATCAGGAGGCTTCATCATCATAAGGCGTTCATCGACAACCTTTACCTTAAAAAGAATGCATTTATAAAATGACTGTGTCTGTGCGTGTGTTCAAACTATAAAGTAAAATTAATAGTGACTTACCTTGTCACCAATAAAGTAGTCTGGATATGTTGTCACACTTCTGCTGCTGTGGCTAGCAGAATCAAACCAGAGGAGCAGCATCGTTTTCACGACGCACAACAAAAAAAAACGCATATGGTCAATGATTACACCATCAACAACATCAAATTCTTTACCCAGACCAAGTAAAAGGCTTTTCGATTTTATACCATTCACCTAAAAGAATAAAAGAATGAGTTTGCACATTTCATCTCTAAAAGAATATGCTGTTGTAAATTCCATGGACAAGTAAAGCATGTGCACGAGATTAATGAACAGGTCATGTCACTGGGGACTGTATGGTGCTTGGATTATTTATAGCAAGAGTTTAATGATACAAAAATTTGACCAGTTCAGGCCGAGGATTCGAGAACTGATCAATGCTGAATTGTGCATTTTCAGGGCCTCTTTTAACATACAAACTGGGGGCAAATGCCCCCAGTCGTGCTGGCTGCCCCCAGTTGAAGCTTTTATGATGTTTTGCCCCCAGTGGAGGTCCTTTTTCCCCTTTGATGCTTTTATTTTAGCAGTTTCTATTTTCTACACTAAGCAAGAAACCGAAATAGCAAGTAAGAATCAAGAAACCCAGATAAAAATGCTTTTGTTTTCGAACAAGCCTCCCTTCGACAAGCCTCCCTTTGCTAAGTCCAGCTTAGATTGCTATGACAATGACTACTGTTATGACAACCAAACAAAACAATCTAAAGAGGTGAAGTCACGGTTCCGGGTTTACCACATGTTCTACTGTTCTACATGTTATATTATCAGTAATCAGTAGATCAATCAATTATCAGTATAATCAGTGATAATATTTACAAGGATGCCTTATGCTGAAAAGAGAAAGCTTGAGAAACAACGAAAACTAAATAATGATGCAGCAAAATGTCGTAAAATTAAAAATTTCTTCACTGTAAATAAAACTTCACAGCAAGAGCCTACAGAAAGCAGAGATGGGCCTACAACGACAGAACCATCTTCATCCGCAGAAAATCCAATTGAAACTGAGGAAAGCTGCCAGGAGAGTAGAAAATTGGAGTTTGAGCACCATCCACAAGAGACTACTCTGAAAACTACCAAGGAATTTTACAAGGGCTATCCCTTGGACATTAACTTGATTGTCAGTAAAGCTGGTAGCAATGTGTTGACTGTTTTCAACGAAAAATCAACATTGGCAACAAAGGATACGCGCAAAAGGACATTTGTAAAATGTCTTGTGTGTGCTGAATTTGAAGAAGAAGCTAGAAAGTTTTCTGGCAATAACAGAGTGTATATGGCACAAGGGGTTCGTTGTGATGGCAAAAGAAGATGCAAGATGTCATAGATCATCTTCATGGCACCTCTCATGCAGCAGCTGTTGAAAGAAAGAGAGTTACCACTCTTTGGAATTTAAAAGATGACAGGCACCCGTGGATTAAACTTCTAAAATCCACTGACTCAACTGTACTGCAAACATTGACCCGGATGGCAGTGGATGTTTACAATGACAGTAAAATTTGACACTTGCGGCTTGGTCATGGCCATCAAGATCCTTAGCTGGCTTGCATGCTGAGCAACAGCTGAAAATGTATGGTCAAGAAGAAGCAGTGAAATTTTCACCCTACAAACCAACTTCTGCTGAGCTCCATTACAGAGACCCAATGCATTATGCAGAAATGCTAAATATATTAGCAAAATCAGAAAAAGATGTCCTTGCTAGAGAGATAAAGGAAAGTATTTGTTTTTCCATACAAATGGATGGTTCTGTGGACACAAAGCAACAAGATAAGAAGTTTATATTTTTCCGGCTCAACTCTATGGCTGATCCACTACAAATAGAAACTAGATTCCTATCTGTAAGTGAAGCAGAGGAGCGTGGTGCCAAAGGTCTCTTTGGAGCCCTTGTCAAATCTTTGAATGACCTTGGAATTTCAAAAGAGGAAATAGCAGATAAACTCATTGGTGTTACAACTGATGGAGAGTCAGCTAACACTGGAAGATCAACAGGTCTTTGGGCAAGAATGGAGGAATATGTAGAACATCCAACATTGAATTTCTGGTGCGCCTGCCATCGATCTGATTTGGCTATGGAAGATGTGATGAAATCCGTTCCAGAACTTAAAATATGGAATTCTAATTTGATTGGTGTTGCTACATACTACCGTACATCTGGGCTGCGTACGAAAGAGCTAAAGAACATCAAACCCACAATGAAATCCTTTCCTCCACACCATGAGATACGCTTTGCCCAGCACCTCATTCAAATCTGTGAAGCTACACTACACAATTTAGATGGTTGCATTGATCATTGGACAAATATTACCATTGCCCCCATTGGAGAATATGACAAAAGGGAGGTCAGCACTGCTAAAGGCTTCTTGAAGGTGTGGAAATCTAATGGGTTGCAAACTTGGCTCACTGCTTTCATGGCTGATATCTGCACTATTTTCAGATACATTGAGAAAGAAGCCCAGAAGCCTAACATCATAATTGCAGATATCTTAAGATACAGAGATATTGCTTTTCAGAAACTTCAGCTTTTGGAAACACGGCCTTACCCAGGTATTTGCACAGAGTGTTAAATTATTCTTATTATAATCATTTTTACTGGTATGAAAGGCCTGTCAATTTATTTTTGAATTATGTTTTAGGGGAAGGAAGAAAATCTTTGGAAGATAGACAAACAAACGAGGAAGAGCCTATGCAAAGTGAAAGAAGATCAATCAATCATGAATTTGTAACAACATTTAGGAGAAACAGGGATGCAATTCGGCAAGAGGTTGTAGAGTCTGCAAAGAACTTTCTTCAGGTAAGGTTTAATATATGCATCCCCTCGTGGTACTCCTATCATGTGTCCTAACAAAGGGAACATATCAATATCTTAATTTTTGCATTGTAGACAAGGCTTGATGAAGAACAAACAAACATTGTCAAATCAATGGTTGAACTAACATCTGCCAAATCCCCCAGAGAATTCATTGATGCAGCCATTCCACTACTGCCATCATGTAATATTGGCAACAAGCAAGAATTTTTGGATGCTGTGTTTGAAAATTTTGATGATATGCTACCGAGCTCTGTCATTGCTGCTAAAGATTATGGAGTCCGCCTTTTTCATATGCTCAGAGGTAGCAAGCAGCCAGTTACAAAGTTGCTGTCAAGCTTTTCGGTTGTTTGTCCACACAGTATGACAGTAGAAAAGTGTGTCTCGACATACAACATGCTATTTTCAGACTTGCGAATGGCTACAACTGAAAAACCCTTAACTCTCGGTTGATGATCCACTGGAATGGAGTGCCAACAGCAAAGTTCAACCCAAGACCAGCAGTTCAAACTTTCCTTACAATGAAGGACCGCAGAATGAATTTGCCAAAATTGACTCATATTGTGAAAGAGACTTCGTTAAAAAGTTCTTTGGTTGAAATAATTCTTCGTTTTTTTCAGTTTACATTTTGTTAAAAGGAAATGTTCTTTTCTACCATAATTTTTGACTCGCGCTCGCCTGCATCATTATTTTGGCAGTTGCTGAAAAATAAAATTTTTCCTTCGGTAAAACTGAGGTCCCCTTTTTAAAATTTGCCCCCCCAGCTCTGATTCCTTAAAAGAGGCCCTGTCAAATGTGCCTCTGCATGATGGTACCAGTTATTGCAAATGGAACAGTTGATCATTTCAGCTCCTGGAGTGTGCATATTACAGACACAATATATACTAATTATGTAGTGACTTCCTTTGCTGTTTCCATTTCTTCGAGAGTTGGGAAAAATCTCCATCCTCTTTTGCTCCAGGCATTTGAGAAGATGTTGTCTCATTCTGCTCTGAATCCAAGAAAAAGAGCATGGATCTGTTCCACTTGCTAGAGCCATGGCATTTGCAATACAGAACAAACCACAGTCCCAAGCTCCTATTTGACGTTGTTGAAGCACTACCTTGACCTCTAGAGAGCCATCTTCATTGCTGAAATTTTTGTAGATGTGGACAAGTTGTTTTTTAAGTGCAGTATTGAGCACTGTGGACATACTCTCGTACACAACTACCTTTCCAGACGTGGTAGCTGATGTGACCCAGTGTGATCCGATGTTGTGACACTGAATTGCTTGCTGAATTTCTTGAGCTACTGGTATCTTGTTGTAATGTGTCATGGCTGTTATTGAATTGAAGCCACCAACGTCTGGACAATGCTGTTGAATAAGACACTGGGCAGCATCTATGTGATTATCTGTCAGCCACCCAAGCTTATTTCATAAAATTTCTTGGTCACTTAATGACAAACTGACTTTTTCAATTGTAACCCAAACATCATCTTGAAGATTTAGATTTAGTTGTCTACACTAATAACTTCATGCTGTTTCTTGCTTCCAAGTTTCATTCCACTGGTAAGCGTTTTTTGCTTGTCAAAAATATTCAATTTCATCTTCCTTTGCTCTGCTGCTGTTCCCACCCGTTTCTGAAACCAGCTCTTTTTCTTTCTTTTAAGCAGCTGCTGAGATGAGAACCTTTGATATCGGTATTTGGATTTCAGCAGTGATTTCTTTGGTGACAAAGATTTGTCTTTCAGAGGCAGGTTATTTTCTTTGGGGGTCTGTCTCCTGGTGTAAACCAAAATTCCTTTTATTTTATCAAGAGCTGTGCACAAAACAGCATGATCCTTTACCACATAGAGTTCATCGTGTAAGTTCTTTAATACTTCGATGCATTCCCTCCTTGCTCCTTACATTTCGCTTTCTTGTTTTCAGTTGCACTGGAGGCAGATTAAAAGAATCATCAGGAATATCATTGGGCAGATCATCAGGGAAACCATCATTCATGTCTTCTCTCTTGGTTGTATTGGTCTCTTTCTCGTTGGTTTGCTCCAATGGTTTCTCAACCCTGCCACTTGGTTCTTACAAAATAACTAAATCTAAGGTGAAAAGTGGGTGATTGCCAAAGCTTGAACCCAGTGACTCCCAACCAAGGTCTTCTTGCTGCATAACTGCACAGATATGCTTACAAGGGAGTTTCTTACACTTGTAATCTGTACATTGGCATGATGGAAGAGAGGTTTCTGAGCCAAGCCATACCTGATATTTTTCTGGCCCACTGAAAACAGTAAACAGTCTTGGTGACAATTTTTTGATGTTCCTCAATCCTCTTCATGATATGCATCACCAAAGTCTTAGGTCTGTTGTGCAGATACTCAGGTACACACTTGTTATACCTTTTGTATTCTTGACTGCATTTGATGTTAAGTTCCTTGTACCTGAAATTCAAGAGAATATGATGAACAAATTGTCAAAAATGTCATTTACATACTTGCACACATTGAGCAAATGATTACATACATACATGAGGTCAATGAAAATGGTATTTGGCTCCAGGTTCCAATTCCATCTATTTTGGTATGGCACTTGTGGAGAAATCTTTCCTAGTGTTTTATATATACTTCCATTCAGCTCATATCTATATACAGTTGACATCCGCTATCTCGAACTCTCAAGGGAAAATGGAATTTGTTCGAGATAGCGAATGTTCGAAATAACGGATGCCCCATAGGATTATAAAAAATTATAGTTTTTAAGTCAGAAAAGGAACCCCTATTAACAGGCAGGGCAACTGATCCCAAATTTCATCAAACAAGTCTGGTATTTTTTACATAGGAGTCAAAGCTCATCTGCTTTCATCCCTACTATTGGTGAAATTGAGATAATGGCGATGCAGCACATCTCGAAACATAACAGCTTCATCTATTGTATACTTGGGCAGCATTTCACTTAGCTGCTTCCATTCCTGCTCCGCTAGGCGAACTTATACAGAAAATTTGGCAGAGTTCGAGATAAAGAGCAGGTTTTCCTCCATGGGAAATCGAAAATGGTTCGAGACAGCGAATGTTTGAGATAACGGGGTTCGAGATAGCGGATGATTTTTCCATAAAAACCCTCATACCAAAACGAAGGGAAATGGAAAATCGTTCGAGATAGCGAATGTTCGAGATAGCGGGCAGTTGAGATAGCGGATGCCAACTGTATATAATATATCCTTTCAAATTGGTTATTTCAGTGATAAAAAATTGCGACGATCTTGGCAAAGATCCGTTCCCGAGAATAAACGTTTTGAAATTCGTATTTTAGAATGTTACAGACCATTTATTTTGGCGAAATTTTGACCAAAATCGCAGAAAGGCGAAATGTATTCCCTGGAAAGTTTCTTTGCTTAAAGTGCATATGATTTTTCAAGTATGCATACTTACTTCTTGTAACTGTCTGGCAAAAATTGCTTCAGGAGAATTTCAACAAGGTCTGACATTGAACTGTTTCACGGCTCTCCAAATAAGAGTGCTTGAGGCAATTATTTTGACGTTCTATGCCATTATTTGTGTAGATAGCTACTCTAAGCGATTCATCACGGTAGAAATGCACCCACTTCTGTTGAAAAAATATAACTTTATTCAGAAATGCCTTATCCATTTATGTTTATCTTAACATTTCTCTGTTTTAGGAGCTCTTCCTAAAGATTGAATGGGTGTTTTGGGGGAAAGCAGCCAGGGCTTTAACCTATTCCAATAAAATGAGATTAAATACATTTCCTACAGCTGTTGATTAATAATCTCGATGATACAATAAAGCTGCTGTGTTTCTAGAGCTATTTCCGGAAAGAATGTAAAAACTAAGCTTAGTCTTCTGTGAACTTGGTTTTGGTTACTGACTATGGTTCATTCATCAAAATGTGCTAATTGTCGCTAGATTGCTTTACATAGAAAAGAGTTCTGCTGTCAGCTTATTCCGCCTTTCCATGTAAAGCTAACTTTTGTGAAGAGGTACTGGCTTACCGCTAGATGCAGGCCCCAGAATTCATCATAGTACTTCTGTAGCTGTTCTGAGTTTTTCCATGGCTCACTTTCTCTTAGGGCTTGGATATTTTTCTCCAGCATTTGCTTATTTACGCTTTTGGCAATGTTACGCAAATAGCCAAGAACCTCTCCTTTCTCTACTGATACGCCATGACTTGTCTTAGACAGCCACTCGTTCCACGCTTTTTCGCGATGAAAATCGCATACATGAATGTGTGTTCCTTGAAAATAAAGACATTGCATTCACTTGTATGAAGATCAATGAATTAGCCTTGCTAAGCAAAATTTATCTCGTCTAAAAGGTTTATTGGGATTCTATTTCTAACAAAAAGATTTCCTTGTCAAGGATGGTTTTCTACATCACATTAGTGTCAGGGGCTTTTTAACTCTCGTCATGTATACTGGGGTCTGTGTTGAGGTTCAATCTATGAATTAACACAACTTGTTACACAAGTCGTTGTCACGATTCGTTGTCCCAATTCGTTGTCATAAGTCGTTGCAAAATTAAAGGAAAATTTTGTTTCACGCAACACAATATAGCTTGGACCGCTAAATGAAAGTTGCAAAAAGTTACTAAATAATTTTGATTGAGATAAGTATTTATGGTGCTGATGATTTATTTATTTCTTTGTTTATTATATTGTTACATTATAGTATAATATTATTTAATATAATATTCAATGAACTGAAATTGAATTATATTCCCAATTAAGTTTTATTGGCTTTATAAAACTGATAATTTTAAGAAGACAATTCATTTGTAGTGTAAATATGCCGAAAAAACTTACTTGGGAAACATTGCTCTATCGCCCCAATTTCTGCTAGAGAGAAATCAACCATCATGTTTTTTGGACTCCATAACACATTTTCTTGTTTGATGATACTTAGTACTTCTGAGAGGGACTCTTTATCTTCGTTTTCAGGTATGAATACTGCTACAACAACATACGCAACGTTTGATCGAACACAGAGAAAAAACAGAGGCAAGGCATACCGGTGTGAAAAGCACATTAAAAGACATTATAATGTGACTATCTTGATGTTCTTTATCTTATTTTACTCACGTGTTTTTGTATCGTAAGTATATGATGTACTCACCTGCAAGTTCTGTAGGTGGCATCCATTAAACACATCTCCTGCCCATATAATAGCAACAAGCATTTCATCCATGTAGACTGGTAAATGAACAAAAATTTGCCACTATTGTCACTATTTTGATTTGAAGGCTAAAAGAGTTGAAAATAGTCATAGATAAGCTTGCGACGAATAGCGTAAACATTTCACTGCATATGTGCAAGTTTTTGTATGTGTTGTACTAATTGTTGTTTAAAACACAGTAGCAATCTTGCTTCACTTTATTGACTGGTGCATTTCGATGGGCATCTGTGTATGAATTCACCCTTAGTAAATGGTTTCAGTCTGTTTCTGATTTTTGTACTGTAGAGAGTTTCAGATGGGAAAGGTTTTAAGTACCCCGAGTAAAGTTTTAAGTTGGTTCTAAGTTTAAAGTTGCAATGTTTCCGCGTTCATCGCAATTTTGAAGTATGGTACTTCTCAAAAACTATTTATAGATAAGTATAAAAAGCAATAAGTTTTACTTGCTAGACTCGTTGCTTTTAATAGACTCGTGCTCTATTGGAAACAAATTTATTGCATAAAAATGTGTGCAGCCAATTTTGGCGCAACGTACATTTTGAAGTAGTCACGAAGTAAAAGGAAAAAGAAACTTACTCTATAGAATATAAAATCCGATGGATTCGTCGCTTTCCATTCAGTATTTATCTGGTCATCTGGAGCCTTTCTTTGGCCAGTCCGAGATGCATTGAAGATGTTCCCTATGTCACTGTCTGTCGGATGGTAGCGTCTGCTGGAAAGGGGTGGTGGCTGGTCTGCACGAAAAAGCTCATTCTCTACAAAATTGTTCAAATGCCTTCGTACTTCGGCTACGGTTCGAACACCTGTACGATCCATTTCTTTAATCTTTTCCACAATAACGGGATCCAACGGTTCTCTGAGAAGTGCACGCTGAAATAATAATGATATCGTTTAATTTTAACGTTTCATATTTAATTTTTGTTGTAATGGTAATTTTTGTGTTATTGAAAAATAGCGTATGAAAGTATGTGATACCTCTCCTTGTGTAGCATGAAAAGGATGGCTGCTGTCAGGAGGGAGCCTCAAAATATATTGTTATTCAACATTGATTTCTTTCCCTGACTCCAGATCTTTCTTGAATTGTGAAACGGCAGCTTCCATTCTCCTTCTTGGCTTTTTTCCATTGGCAACAACATCTACCTGAAATTGAAAATCAAAGAAAGTTAATAATGAAGCTTTTTTCTTTGCAAACTACGTATAACGTTTTTCTCAGAATGTTGAAAGTAGTTTGAAAAGACAAACGCTTTAAGTAGTTTCAAAAAATTCATGCGAAACTCTATGGTAGGACACTAAATATTAAGGACAATACGAAACACATATGTTGTCGCTAATTTGTAACAACCTGGCCGCTAATTTGTAACAACAACCATGTGGGCCCGGCACCTTACCTTGTAAGTTGGCAATTTCAATATCCTGGACATGAAGATTTTGGTTGGGCAACCTTGCTTTTTTGATGACTGCACCAGCGAACGCCTTCTCCTGAACGTGTGGTCATGATCCTATGACAGTAATTGAGGCACAATATTAGCTAAATGCTCTACGGCTACGCGAGTCTTTGAGTCTTTCTCTAGTTTGTCAAAGCTTAGAAAAGGTGTAACGACAATACCTCTTTTTCGTCCAATATTTTTTGTCTCTTCTCGTTGTAATTCTTGTCAATATCTTTGCCTTGGTGGCATTGGTAGTAGAGTAAGCCAGCAGATATAAATGGTTTACCGTTAAATGGAATGGATATTCCTTCCTGTGTTTCGTTGCTCCATTGACAAATACGTTTTTTAGATTTTGCGACTGCTACAATCTCTGAAGAAGGTTGTCCTTAAAGAAAGAAACAATCAATTCTTAAACTAACAGCAGTTGTTCTATTCTGGCCGATGTTTTTTTCTGAAAGGGATGCAGTGGCGTAGCGATATAGGTATGGGGGCAGGGCGGTCGCCTCTCACAAATGTACCTTTTGTGGGAAACTTTCCAAGAGCTTACTATGTTTTTTGTTGTTCAGATCACAATCCCAAATACCTCATTATGGTCACGCTCACACGGACACACCTCTTTATCGAAAATTTTTGGGCTTTGTCGTTCTAATGAAAATTTGTAGCTAGGCTACTTGGAGGGAGATGATTGTGTTCTACTTTTTGTAGCGCTAAGACTACTGACTCTGTATCTGAGAGTGGTAAGACTCTCTGTAGTAGTAAGACTCTTTGAGGGGGTAAGGTATTGGAGTCTAGTATTGGTAGAGGACTTATGGTACAGTAATTCAACATGAATAAATTTCGATATCTTAGTTCTTTGTAATACAAGTTTCAAAAAATTGTTTGTTGGTATCTAACTCACCAAAAAAGGCATCTGTATTGTAGCATCGCCATCCGCTATGCGTTTCTCTTTTGTACTCTTCAAAAGCGGCCAGTAAATCCTCTTTCGTATGAAATACCTGATTTGTGCTCATGTCTTGAAATACCTTCAAACCTTAAAGTAGCTAAATTACTGTATACGACCGTTTATAGAAACTGATTAGATGTTTATGGCATCATATTCGTCTTTGAGCATGATTGGCAAGAATGAAACGAGTGAGCCAGGCTGAGCTTTGATTGTCTTTGACACATATGAGTGGAGTGGCCCCTTCAAACCTTGTTGCTTATAACGTTGAAGGTATTTTTATTTCTGACGTGTCGGTATCTATAACGATGTGCGATATTGTGTAAGGTTATTGCATTATGACTATGATATCGATTTTACGTAGTGATGTTGACGTAAAGAAGGGTTATGCAATCACTACGTAAAATCGGTATCATAGTCATAATGCAATAACCTTACACAATATCACACGTCGTTATAGATACCGACACGTCAGAAATAATAATACCTTCAACGTTATAATACCTTTAACGTTATTACGCAAATCTACTGATTATGCGTAATTTGCTGCTAACCACCATTAACCATAGGTACTCTATGGGAACAGAAAGGTTTTTTAATGTTTTGTTGGCTTTAGTGCCTAAGAAAAATCAGTATAGTATTTAGTAATTTATCATAAGTATGTTATCTTATATTTGACTTACCAACAAGACGAAGCAGGGTTAGTCTTAGCACAGGAGCTGAGAAGCTATAGTCTTTATGAGAGTCTTTATGTTTATGTAGGAGATCTGCACGTATTAATTTATTTAGTTAAAAAGGGACCTACCTTCTGATCATTTCTGTGTGTTTTTCTGCTGGCTTTAAATCAACAAACTTGATTCGTCCTTGTCGTCGTTGCCACTTCCTTTGCTGAACTCCAAGTTGAGTATGCGGCTGCTACCAATCATTTACTATTATATTATCTCTATTATCGGTTTCTGTAATCCTCCTTAGTCATCTTTTCGTTACTTGTTGTCAGGTAGCCTCGAATCAAATATTTTGGAATACGTCACACCTGTGCATAAATCTACCACGTAATAGTGCCAACCCCTATGAAGCGGACAAATGATGGTTTTTAAGGGATTCCGAGAGAGCATTTGAGAATACTTAATTTTAACCGTATTCACTGTGACAAATGGTATTATATTGGTTGGTCATTATTCCAATATACAATGTTCCACAAAGAAAGAACAAAGTATATGATCCTTCTTAATAAAGGCGAAATTTGAATTGGGAACATAAAATTTTGTGCACATGTTTCTGAAATAATAGGAATTATACTGACTTTTCACAATCATGCTTTTATTTATGACTAACAATTGGGAAAAACAACATTTTTGACACAATACATTTTTAGTCAACGCAAATAACAGTAAACTGTGCACTTCGAAAATGCACAATTCAGCATAGGATGTGTTATTATCTATTGCTGAATATGTTATCAGTCTAATTCCATCATTTTATGAAACCTTCAATTTGCGGTCCTTCTAGTTTGATCAGTTCTCGAATCCTCGGCCTGAACTGGTCAAATTTTTGTATCATTAAACTCTTGCTATAAATAATCCAAGCACCATACAGTCCCCAGTGACATGACCTGTTCATTAATCTCGTGCACATGCTTTACTTGTCCATGGAATTTACAACAGCATATTCTTTTAGAGATGAAATGTGCAAACTCATTCTTTTATTCTTTTAGGTGAATGGTATAAAATCGAAAAGCCTTTTACTTGTCTGGGTAAAGAATTTGATGTTGTTGACGGTGTAATCATTGACTATATGCATGGTATTTTGTTGTGTGTCGTGAAAACGATGCTGCTCCTCTGGTTTGATTCTGCTAGCCACAGCAGCAGAAGTGTGACAACATATCCAGACTACTTTATTGGTGACAAGGTAAGTCACTATTAATTTTACTTTATAGTTTGAACACACGCACAGACACACACAGACACACACATGTACAACCACTTGTTTAAACTTTCTTCAATTTTGTAGGATGGACCTGGTATATATACGTGGAAAGCGAGGGCGTAAAGTGCCGATTTTAATGGACAAGTCTGTTGTGGCAGCAATTGAGGCGCTGATTAAAGAAAGAAACACTGTTGGAGTTCCCGAGGAAAACAAGTATATTTTTGCAGCCCCAACAACGGGCTCCAAAAGATACCTGAGAGGCCCTGACTGCCTTGCAGCTGTCGTTAGCCAGTGTAACCTGATTTGCCCTGGGCTGATAAAAAGCACCAAACTGAGGAAGTATGTTGCGACTGTTTCTCAGATAATCGATCTGAACAACTCAGAGCTAGAATGGCTAGCAAACCATATGGGGCACGATATTTCTGTCCACAGAGAGTACTACCGCCTACACGACTCAACGCTGGAGCTTTCAAAGGTTAGCCGTCTCTTACTTGCTGTAGATGAGGGATCAGCCTCTAAATGGCAAGGAAAGAAGCTCAAAGACATAGACTTGAATGGTGAGTTCATTGTTGCCTAGTTCTTTTCTTAAATATATCATAGATTTAATTGTTCCTTTCTACTTACCACACTTAAAGCAAACGAGTATTCTTGATTCAACCAATGCCTCTGCCATTTATAAATCCAACATTTTTGACAAAAGTACTCTATCACACAAGATAAATAGAAATTTCAAGTTTTATGTTAAACGGTTTCTTGTTTTGAACAAAGGAAACGAAGAAAAAAAACTTCTTATTGTTGCTCCATGTTTTACAAACAGCACTGCAACTGGATTTCTACCAGTATATGCATGATTATTCAATTCTCTGCAAACAAGAACCTATGTTTAAGGAATAACAGACTATGTTCTTATAAATATTAGGTTGGGTTGTTTCAGGTAGTCCTGGGCTCTCATCACAGTTCCACTTAAACAAGTATGTAGAGAGTGATTGCCTTGTTCTTGTTTTTTTTCACTTCCCCCCCAGCTTTTTAAATTGTTTTTTGATAGTTTTTTGGTGCTCATACTCTAAAAAGTAGAAATTAGTGTATTACCAGGAAACTGCAATTTTGTGAGAAAACGAATAACCAGAAGAGCGACGATAAACATAATAGATTTTCAGCGACAAATAATATGATATGACCATTCCGAGGTTACATGATGTTATCCAAAGGTTAATTAGAGACAATTCCATTCATCATTTCATATTATTTGTTGCTGAAAGTCATTATTATGTTTATCTTTGTCCTTCCGGCAATTTGTTCACTCTTTAAAGAGTGGGACAAAAAGCTACAAAGAATTTCCGGACATATTTCTGCTGTTTAATACAATTTTGAAGTATCCTAAAAATCAACTAATATTTATGTCATGTAGAAATTCCCGTCGAAGAAGATGAAGATGGGTATGAAGAGGAAAGAGCTGCAGTTGATGTTGACGAGGTGGAAAGAGATGCTGACATGGATATTGACATAGAAGAAGAGGAGTTAGATATTACAACAGGACAAGGACCATCTCGAGCTTCTACAAATGTGCTTAAGAGCAAGAAAAAACCGCAAGGTATGTGATTTATAATAATTCATAATCCTTTGAAGCGAGTTACGTTTGTTAGAAACGAAAGACCACCGATTAAGATGAGGTCTACTTTTCCAGTTTTATCCTTACTGTACCCCAGATATGTACTCTAAGTTATTTAAGACAATGCTAAAATAATTAAGAACAAATGGCTTTGTAACTACAGAAATTAATAAATATGTCTTAGCATCTTTCTTGAATAACTTAGAGCAAATATTTGGCAAACAGTTAGGATTAAAACCGAGACAGTAGCCCTGATCCAAATCAATAGTCTTTTGTTTCTACCATCAATTCATGTAGAGAGAAAAGTGTAGAGTCACCTTAAGGTAATCAGGAAAAAATTTACTTGCTAGGCTTCTGGGAAAATCAAGATTCCATATTTCGGTAGCTTAAAATTAAACAGGTTGAATTGGCATACAGAGGCAGGTTACAGTTTATTGCATGTACCATATCTGTGATATATAAAAGAGAAATAATACGCCCTCCCCCTTAATATTGGGCCAAGTATCCGACAAGTATGGAATGAGTTTATGATGGAGGTTGTGGAATTAGTGACTATTTTCTCCAAAATAAGTTTCAAGTCAATGCACTTCTTTGCTTTTATTTCATTCTCTTTTTTGTACAGTAATTAAAAGTACCAGTGTTTTATTATTTAATAATTATGAAAATAGCCAGTATTAAGTTTTTAAAAGTAGCCTAACCACTATTCTATTAGGACCCTCCCTTCAAATCCATTAATTCCCTCTTCTGTAAGAAACCCCTTTTTAAAAGTTGTTGATGGCAATTAGCTCTGCTGGAAGCTAAACAGATAATATGGTAATCTAAAGTTGTTCTTAGAATAAGCAACTATCACTTATTTCATTATTGCATTAAGATATCTTTTATAGCGGTGATACAACTGAATTAAATTAACTTTTGTGCTATGCATTGTAATTTTGTTAAATAGGTCATGAAAATCTTTGCTTCACCCTAAAGAGCCCTGGGTCTAAGGCAGATACCCGGCTACTGCCTTGTCGTTGCTACTGCTATAGTTTTAATATCATGCATAAAACAATATATAAGTTTTGAGAAATTTATGTATCTAAAAATGTATGTGTCCCCACAGGGACTGTGATTTTCAAAATGCATGAAAAACACATGTCCCCACAACTTACATAATTTTTGATGATACACGTACTATGGGGACATTAAAAAAATGAGCTGCACAGGCCTTTTGCAACGTTGTTTGCTTCGAATCTGAGAAAAACGTTATGGGGACGCGATGTATGTCCCCATAACGTTGGCTGTCCCCGTAACGTGAATGTGTAAACGTATGTGGGTCCCCACAATGTAGGCCATGTAATCACACACACACACATACACACACACACAAGCAGTCATTTTATAAATGCATTCTTTTTAAGGTAAAGGTTGTCGATGAACGCCTTATGATGATGAAGCCTCCTGATTATATCAGTAGAACTCCAGTGTCACTGCGAATGAACCTACACAACATGAAAGGTACAACGCTACACAAAAGCATTCTAAACAAAAATTTCTACCACTAAATTTCTAATTGCGATTCTGTTTTCAGCTTCGAAAACTTCAATAGTGCCTTTGTCATATTGATTTTTTAACAATATTTTTCCTTTTCTAGCAAGCGAATACCAAAACTGGCTCCTGTTCTGCAGTATACCTTGTCTAAAAGGGGTGTTGCCAGATAAATATCTCAACCATTTTGCACTATTGGTAAAGAGCGTGCATATTCTACTCAGCTCTGAAATTGACGAAACAAGCATATCTTTAGCTGAAGCCTATCTGCGAAATTTCTACAAAAACTTCGCCTCGCTATATGGTATGCTTAATTCTTACTTTTTTATAAATGATCTTAACCCGACGATGTCTTCTAAAGGGGATTATACTTGACCCTTTGGGTCTTATGTCACAATTTTGCGGACTTAAAATGCTAAATTTGATTTCTTTCTCTTTAGAATCACATAAAGGAAAATGTGGACTCAATGTGCACAATCTGCTTCATATTTGCCATGACTTACGACATTGGGGACCTCTCTGGGCTTACTCGTGCTTTTCGTTTGAAAGTTTAAATGGACCAGTAGTAAAATACGTGTATGGAAAAAAGGGTGCTAGCAATGAGGTAAATCATTTGTTACTTCAAAAGAGTTGAGAAATTTACTTTGCGTCGATAGGAAAAAATTCTCTACATCTCGACTCTGCGGGTTTCCTTAGGTATTCCTGTAACTGCTTAAAATTTGGAGAAGGTTTAAATACCCAATGTACTTACCTGCAGATTATAAGAGCATTCACCACGGTAAAGAGGCTCCATCTATTTTTGGACAAAGAAGGGCTGAGTCAGGAAGCAAATTTATTAATGCGAAATATCATGTCCAACAGTAAAAGGTTTGCAACAGAACATTTAAATACTGTCTATTTAAAAACGAACTATTTGTTAAGTGAAATAACAAAATACATAATACTTTTTAGGCCAAGAAAACTCAGTAAAGCAAAAAACTGTTACATATCGTTTGGCAAAATGGCTAAACAATTAAAAACAACTGAGTTGGATGTCATGCAAGGACTGAGACATTTCATCTCATATGAGAAAAAGAAATTTATTGTCCTTCAGAGAATAGTTAAAAATGGGGAAACCTATTACTCTGAGCAATATCAGCGGTAAAGAAAAGAATTTTGTACGTTGTGTCCCTGAGAAATGAGACAGTTCGCATTCAGTAGCGTCAATCATTTATTTTGTCATGGAAGGGCAAGAAAGGCAAGTTTTGCCATGGCAAGACTGATACATCGGATGGAAAAGTGGGCGATAGAGTGCAGAAATGTTCAGCTCTGCAATATCATGAGGGTGGCTAGTATAAGCTCAAAGTAAGTATCTAATGCAGAAGCTAACTACCTTTTATCTTTTATATGATCTTTTACATTAGCATCTCTTATTTATAAGAGCCAGATAAATAATTTAAGGCATGAATGTTCTTAATAATGTTTTTATTTAACCATTGATTTCTTGGAGAGCTTTCGTGCCAGAGCGAAGTGTTTTCTTTTCGTAATTTCCGTACGCAATTTTAAGCTGCAATCTTGGACAAAATATTGGGAACAAGGCATTTCCTCCAAGAAATATGGCCTGTTCCATTGATTTTCTACTTCCATAACTCCAATTCTTCCCCCTTTTACCCCAAAAACAATGTTGATAGTAGAGCAAGGCAACTTTTGTACAAAACAACATTGTAACGGGGAGAAGGGGGAATAAATAGATAATAGCAAAACTATTTAGGCCGTTCCAATATATATTTGTCCAAGATTGTGGTTGAGTTTCCGCGTCAACTAATTGTGTAGGAAATAAATACCACTAATAATACTGTCACTTTAGTAAAGCAATTAAATAAGGTATTAAATTTCAATCTAGTGTACAGCATGAATAATGAAGAACTGAATATTCCTGAAGAGTAGTCTGCCATTACTATGCTGTCTTTATTGAGGTGCAAACACTTACGACATGCCTGTGCTTAGATGTGTACTTGACTTCGATTGACTCGTTACAAAGATAAGGGGAAAAAGTGAAAATACTTTGTTGAGGAATCATACTGCTTAACGAGTCTGACTAAAACTACAACCTATGATTCAATGCAAACTGCGCCCTGGTACGCTAGCTCATAATGCTTTAACTGCTTTAATGTCTGTCAATCTCATGCCTAACTTCCATGACTGTCTGCTTTCCTTCAAACCTATTAAAAAAATGATAAATTATTTACTTCAGTAAAATGTAAGAAAATTTATATTTTGCAGAAACGAAATCATACTCATTCCTGTGGAAGGTATAGTTGAGAAGTTGGTGTTTCTAGATGGCAATGAATCTTTTGGATGTGTTGCAAGATACCAGAATTTTTTCGAAAAATATTAGCCTTGGACAAAATAAAACGAACTATAGATTCAAAATTCATTGTTTTTATTATTCTCGCTTCATTGCAAGATTTTAGGTTGCATGATACGCTTTCATTCAACAGCTACGCTACAGTCAATCAGCCTTTGACAATTTCCTTTTTTGATCCTATTACTACTTTTCTGAGCAAATCGAAATCAAAACAAAATAAACCAACTTTAAACCAAAGGAAATGAAAAACAAAGCTTAATGCATTAAAGCGTATAGCATTTGCTAATGTTTGCAATTCAGAAAAGTTTTCATTAATTGACGGGCTTTGTGGAAAATGGCTTTCCACTTAAATCTCCATTAAATGTGGGCTTCATTATAGTTATGTTCAGGCAGTGACCCAGGTTTCTGCATGGCAATAACTGTTACTTATATTATAACACAATAAATGAAATTTAACTAGCCAATTAAATCCCCCAGTGCAGAACTTCAAAGGAAGAATACTGCTGTTTCCAGCTTTCCCGAGAAGATGGTTTTCAAAATTTTGACATTTTTGTCCTTTGTAGAGCTTTCTGGGTTTTTCATTCAGTTTTTCCAGCTTTCCAAGATAAGCTGGGACAAAGCAATTTTTATGTTTATTCCCCAGCTTTTCCGACTGACTGAGCTGGGACGATATCCAAGTTTTCCCAGCTTTCCCAGATAAGTTGGGACACAAAAATTCTTTATTTTCGTCCTTTTCCCCAGCTTTCCCAACTGATCTGGGACGATATCCAAGTTTTCCCAGCTTTCCCAGATAAGCTGGGACACAGAAATTCTTTATTTTCGTCCTTTTCCCCAGCTTTCCCAGAATGCGAATTCCCAGCTTTATTGAAGAAAAAAATTAAAGCTGGGAATCCTGGGAATTTCCCGGGAAATCCGAGCTTCCCTGGCTTTTTACCCAGCTTTTTCTGTACGGGAATCGAGCAAACTTGTATATATTACTTGTATATAGTTTATACTTTGTTTTGTAGAGCAGATAGACTCTTATTTAAAAAAATTGAGCTGATGGACTGTTATGAAGAAGTAACTTTAAATCATTGTTGAGTATTATTATTTTCTTTTATGATTAAGTTAGTTTTTTTAGGAGCATGGGTGATAGGAAACATGTAGTGTGATGATGGTTTACTTAGTTTTTTACTCTTTCAGTCAATCAAAACCAGACCTACCTATGTGTATTATAGTCTGTGTTGAATTTCTCCCTTGTCTTGTTTATTTCTTTCAAATTCTGAGAGCAAAGGCTGTTTTCAGTTTTGCCTTTTTGTAAGAGTCAAACAAACCAATCAGATTAAAAGTTGTTGCTTGTTTTTACCAGATGCTCGTTCGGGTAGCAGAGTTTAGTCGCAGGGGTTTAGCATGGGAAAGGAAAAGAAAATAGGAGTGCAGAGAGATCAGTTTTTTGACAAAGCGTGCCGCATTCCATCAACTCAACATCAAAGGAATGGCATGCTTCTGACGTCAGGACCATGGCAGATGTGCTATTGCTTTGGCTTGGAAGATTGGAGGGGGAGGGGCTATTTTTGCCTCAATCTAGAAGACCAAAACTAGGGACTTTGAAAAAGCTTGCTTGAAAGGTTAATTTTACACGGAAACAATGACAGATGAATCATTCTTCCAATTTTCATATAGGTCAGTATGATTTCACAAGAAGATTTTAATATTGATGGCCTTGATTCTCTTTTATTTAATTTACTGTATAAAGACTTTCTTAATGAAACATTTCTGGTAAGTGCTGAATTTTTATCACATGCAATGATATCATATCTATCATATCATATCCTTAAGAGATATTGAGAAGATTTTCAAATTTTAAGGTTGAAACATTTTATGAGAAATTTCATCTATTTTTTCCATCCTAATTTTTATTTTCCATCCTAATTTTTATGTTCAGCAATATGTTTGTATTTATTGCATGAGCGTATCAGAAATGTTGAGGAAATTTTTCAGCCAGATCCTGGTGGACGTGTATCTGTTTTAGATAACTTATTCACCATGTATTCTCTGGTCAGATTGCCAAAAAACTGAAAGCTTTATAAGATGAAGCTAAGAGAATATGTAAGTGGGCATCGTTTATTTTTTTTAAGCTGACAAGTACTTAAAAGACTTTATTAGTTGCATCTCTCCCTCATGTCTGCCATTTATACCAAAATTGGTTGAAGATATGAGAAAAGCAATATTGTCTTAAATCATATATAGTTGTAGTCACATTTATTTTTTTTTAGAAACCGACTATAGAAAAAATATGCCTTTTTTTCTAAAAATCAAGAAACTCTTCTATATGGAACAAGAAGAAGAACCTGAGTCACTGCCAGCTGATGAGTTAGAGGCTCACATTTCTATTGGTGATTATTTCATTGTAGAGTATGAGGAGGAATTATTCCCCAGAAGAGTTGAAGCATCTTTCAATGGAGAAGCTGAGGTCAATGTGATGGTGAAATCTGGAAACTTTTGGCATTGGCCAAGGTTAAAGGACCAGATTAGTTATAGATGGCCAATTGTTCAGCAAAAAATCATGTCTCCTGAGCCTGTAAACAACAGAGGTTGCTTTAGGGTCCCAGAACTAGAATCACACTGGAAATGTTGAAACATGTTCAATGATAAATGTATATGTTTACTAGCAAATATTGTGTGCTTTACACCTCCTTACTGAATTAGTTACACTAATAGAGAACATTTTAATTTTATAATTAAAGTTGTCAGAAAAGATTGGGTTTTAGGGTGCAAAAATAATATTGATATCATATAGATTGGTAAAACTTCAGAAATTTTGAAGAAAAAACTCTCTGGAACTTTGTTCTGTCAATTACTATTAAACCCAAATGCTTCATCTATTCACAGCTGGGCCAATCTCACCCCTTCAGGCTGCTGACTTTGCCCATATTTGCAAAACCTGTGGTTCGCCAAAGTCACCCCACAAGCAGGTGACTTTGGCCCAACAATGAATAAGACTGCACTAGCTATGATCATCATCATCATCATCATCATAATTTAAGCATGCCCCCAGTTGGGACATGTAACATTATAAAGAAAATAATTAAAAACAAAAGAACTCCTCACACCACAGAAGTGGTAAAAACTGGAGCTCTTACAACACAAGAATACATTTTTAATAAATTCAAAATACTACATCATTGATTAAAACTAAAGAAAAAGAGACTCGTGAGTAGAAAAAACGGAATATGAAACCAAAACATTGCAAAATTTCACGCGTGTCTTTACAGGAGGTTAGATTTTCTATAATTTGACATTTCGTACAGAAATTTTGCAATATTTTGTCTAAACGCCATTTTACTGCATTTTTCATGAGTGTTTCAAATTTTAACATTGTTGGGTATCTATGAAAATATTCTGGAATATATTTGATTCACATTTCAAAAGAGTGTGATATTCATCACCTATCACGCATTAATCTCGAAAAGCTTGTTCTTTGAAAATAGCCTCGAAATCATTATCTAACATGCATGGTGACATAACCATGGCAACTTTATAATGACACGCATTGCGTGGAAAAAGTTCAAAATGGAAAATGGCGTCGATATCGAAAATGTTGAGGAGAGTTACAATAATGTGTTATCATCATCAATCAATTTTTTAAATCAGCCGAATAGGCCTAACAAAAAAAACGACACCGGATGGACTAACTTTATTATCGCCCTTGCACGAAACATTAATCACTGATCATCCAATGACAAGCACTCCATGCCAAGCTGACAGAGTAAAAAAACAAAAAACTAAATCGAATTTGTCTGATAGTTCAGTTGAAACAAGTGTGTCAATAAAAGTAGTCTGGAAATCAAGAACTAAGAGAAGCAGATTCCCCACGACCTCAAATCCGTTGGGTTAATGTTATGTCGGGGCACATACAAGCAACTTGCCACTGCTGCCTGGAAACACTCAGAGCTACGCTCCAACATTATTGAGTTATTTCTAAAAGAAATTGACAAAGAGTGCATCAGACTTTGTGCTGACAAAAGGAAGCCAAATAATTCAAAGCGATCTGCACAGATTCTTGAAAACAGCCCTGCAAAAAAGGTTTCTGAAAAGCAAGAAAAAAATGCACCAAGTTGTCTCCGGCTTACAAGCAAGGAAGAAATACTTGGATTCACATTTGAGAAGTTTGATGAGGAACTTTCAAACAGAGCACCACTCATGAAATCAGCACTGATGGCCATGTCATGGCGGAGGAGCAAGAAGAAGGAAGATGACCCTTATTTAACTCCTGCAGTTTGAATTTCTGCAGCAGTATGCTTTAAAAACAGGTCTAGACGAATGACTGCTGTACAAGTCATTCAAACATTTATGATGAAACACTCAGGATATATGGTGAGTCTTCATTTGAACTTATGTTGTATATGATAAAGTGGTAGGAATTTGTTCCCCAACTAACAGAGTACAGATTTCGGCTTTCTACAAAATGATGTTTTAATTTTTCTACCAGGCTACTCTACTCAGGCTGGGAGCATTACGACTGTCTGTGTCACACACATTTCTATGCAAAAAACTTGATGAATATGGCAAAGGTCATTTGGATGAAATATTGCAGCAAATAGATGCAGATGGGAAACATTTGGACCATAATCCAGCTCCTAATCAAGCAACAACCCCAGAGATAGGTCGCAAAGTAGTTATTGATATAGTCCGGGTGCTGACAGCCGAAATCGGGGTGACTACTTGCGATTTTTGCGGGACTTTTAATTTTTGCACAAATGTGTTCGGTTTCACATCCTAAACACGATTTTACCTGTTGGCCATCCTGAATTTTCTTGTGAGACGCGTCCAACCCGTTTTTCTCCAGCAAAACTCATGCAGTGTTCCAGCAAGAAACCGCCATTTTCAACAACAATTTGAAAGGAACTAATTGAAGCGACTCTTAATATCAGGGTGTGCGTTAGCTTTAAAGATGCTTTTTATGTACAAATCAAAACGAAATTACTAAGACAGAAGGCAAAAATTGCACCACATTCTTTGAACAAATCAATTGGATAATTGTCAGGAACGAAGTTTCATATGTTTGTTAATTACTCTTTGTTCTTGTTTTCTGTGCTATGAATTGATAATGTTGGTTGATACCCCCCGATGAAATTATGCTTTGCGAAGTGCAATAAAACCCAATTCCGTGGAATCGTGGAATGAGAAACCAGTATGGAACCCCTATGTTTAGTAATATGGGTCTTAAAACCTCAAATCATTTCGTATATAGATCATTTCGTGCTGTGGCATCGTGGTGTAATCCAGCTGACCCGTGGTGTTAAGAGCTCAGTGTGGTCAGGGTTCGAGCCCAGCCACGGTAGCGTCACAGCCAGGGTCGAGGTCTCGATTAGTTAACCTACTACTGAGATCCTAGCGACTGGCACTAAAACACCATTTCACCTATAGAGGAAATGAATCCTCCTTGTGATGTTTTTATAACTAGATTATGAAGTACATAAACATTCTGTCTCTTTTGGCAGGTAATGTCACAAACGTAACAATTGTCAAGGCACAAAATATTTGCTTGTGCAAAGGCAACTACACACATGAGACTATTGTACATTCTAAACTAATTAGGAAGTTATTCTGCTTTACCATTTTGACCCCTTCGAGGCGAACACTAAGACCATATTTCAAACCGTTATAGCTGATGAAGGGTAGAACTTTTGATTTTGAAAACTCGAGCTTTTCGCTATTTTGCGTTTAGCGCGGGACACAGTGGCAATGTCAAAGTGTGAAAGCTAATCCTTACCGACGCCGTTTAAACAGCCCTCGAAGGAAACTCCGTTTTAAAGATCAAAAGACTCTAAAGCTAGAATAATGGGGATCTTATGCTATCTTGCAACAAGTGCCGCACCTGCGGCTACAGCAAGCTTGAGGGTAGGAGGAACCAACTCAAAAGTGTTTGTTCTGCCGTGTGCGAATCGCAAAGAGCTGCTCATCTCCATCGTCGTCATCAAAGAAGCCTCCTTTTTAAGAGCTATTAGAACAGACATGATCCTATGTTCAGAAAGCTGCAGCTGCGTTAGCATCAGGGCTGGGACTCTTTTGCAGCAGGAATCAAGTGAATTGATGTAGTGGGTAATGGATAAAGGGTAAACTAACAACATGTTAAGTTTTTAGACTCTTTCCGTGGGGAATTCAGCCTTCGAAGAATCATCCGTTTCAAAAGGTTTTGGTACAGACATTAGCCCAAAACTATAGGGCGGGTGACACTCTTTTTACTTCGCAGCACCGCCACCGGCACCGCATAAACATAAAAGAGAAGTACGGCAACTTTGGGATATTGTCCAGACATAACTATGCTGCTGATCATTGCTTACAGTAAAAATATACCGATTCATCACACTTCAGACTTTGCTTTCTTTTTCTTCCAAGTTGCCTCGAAGTTGCCTCAAAAGTTGCCTCCAACAAGGCATAGATTATGCAAGAGAGCGAAAAATTGTAAACTACGAGAATACACAAATACGTACATAATGCACTGACATTTGGAAATTGGAGCCTGGGAAACCTGCGCTGCATGAAAGAGGCGAGCGTCACACACTTCAAGAGGTAACAAGAGACAAGGAACAGACACAACGCTGAAAGCGCTGGCTTCGAAACATGACAATGTATTAACGCTTTCATAAAGTCCGAGAAATTATTTTCAGAAAGAACAGTTAGAGACTAGTTTTCAGATGATGAAAATGAAATACTCCTAGGTTTTCGACATAGTGTTTGGCTATGAGCATATGTTTGGCATTCCTGCCATAGATGCGCCCAAGGCTGTATGCTTCATTTTGGCAAATTGACCTCTTCTGTCGCATTTTCTTCTTTGCTCTTCCGTGATAGCGTTACGGTGATCGCTGCTTATAAGATTCCTTACGCCTTTTTGATTGGTAGATTAGCACTAGGCACAATGCTTAACACGACAGGCACATTGACAGTAAAAGGCGAAACTAAGCAATAGGACCTCATTCTTCCTCTCGATGCGACAAAATCTCGTGATTATTTGTCACATCTTAATTAAAGAATTCAAATGATTTGTGCGTATACGTTTTCTTCTCCATTAATGATACTTTTGCATTTGGACTTCAGCCGTCGGATCATAGAGGAGTGGGAGTGAGTCTTAGCATTATAACGGCACATGTTGTTACGGCCATTTGACAGTGTGCCACGCACGTATGGCAATGGAAAGGGGTAGAAACGAACACTTGTTTTGTGTCCCTTTTTTCTAACGTGAGACCACATAGGTCTTGTGTAGAATTCTGCACAGACTCTAGCTATAGTATAACCTTGTTTTAGGGCAAATAATCTGCCTACATCTAGTGGTCAGTTCGTTTCATTACGAAAGTCAGAAACAGCTTCCAGTGGATCCCCCTTTCACTCGCGCTTTGCGATCGTTGCAACATAGACGCAGTTGTTTGCTGACGAGGGAAACCCAGGGGTGTAGAGCTGGGGGGAGCTGAGCCCCCCTAGTTATTGAGGAAAAAGGTCATTTTTTCATATTAAGGTATTGTTCTTCAACAAAATTCACAGAAGAGCCCCCCTAGTTATTATCCAGCTCTACACCACTGGGGAAACCCAAGTGAAGACGTCCAAATTGCAAAAAAAGCATAAGGGTAATAGATGGAGAAGTTGAAGATGCGGATCAAAACCGCTTTGCTTGATGCTGCAACCTAATGTAACCTAAATGGAGAAGAAATTGAAAGCGCGCAAAGACATCAGTTAAAGCGCGCTTCTTGGCGCAAAAAGTAAAGGGCGCGAATCGGCTCAACTTCTAATAAAAATTTTAGGGTGTGACAATCTGAGAGTGCGGAAATTAGAGATGCGAAATTTGATGGAATAAGGTATTTTTTACAAAAATGTAATTCGAAATTGTTCTTATAGAACGGAACCATATGACCCTATGATATACATTGTGCTTTATACCACGACTCACTTTTCATTCATTTTTAACTGCTTGTAAATAATATGAGCATCTAAAAGGATTCAGTCGGTTTCATACACTCGACAATAATATTATTTGCATAAATTACTCGCCCACTTCACGTTTTCCGTACATTTTGGCGTCCAGTTTCATTTACTTCTCCTGCGGACCCCCCGTCGACACTGTAAAAAGTGCAAGTGTTCCCCTGGATTTGCGTCTCAGTTGGTGCTTCGGGTAAGTGATCTCTATAGAAATCGTTGAAGAAAATGGCGCTTTTGAAGCAAAACAGGCCTACTTCAGTCGAAACATAAAATCGCGTTGGGGGCGCCTCACAAGAAAATTCAACATGGCCAACAGGTAGATTCGTATTTCTAGCACGATGATGAACCCATTTATCCAAATTTTAAAAGTCCCGCCGAAATTGCAAGTAGGTCATGCCGCCAGCACCCGGACTAATAACTTTAACTATATAGCACAGCAACACGAAATGACACTTGAACGCCAGAATGATTGTGTTAACTGGGTTGCAATGCTAATTACTGAAAACAGAGTTTCTGGGTATGGTTTGGATGATACAAAGCCAGAGATTTCCAAAATATTTACAATGCAAAATGCTTTATTCCTGCCAAATGATGTTGAAAACAGGAATCAACAGAAGGAGTATATTGCCTTGGTTGGTCAACAAGCTGTTAAGCATGTTAAGTGTCTAAAGTTTCTTGAAGATGTTGCCACAAAACATATTCAAAATAAATATTCAAGTACAATGACCGAATCAACCAACACGGTGACACAATGTTTTCCATTTTGATATAATAAGAAACCTCTTAGTTAATCAGCTTACAATAGAGCAAATAAGAAGCCATGCTGTAATTTTGGAACTTAATAAATGGTTTGGCAGTTTCAAAACCTAAGAAACTTAAGCAAGTAAAATCACAATTTGAACACAAGCAATAATTTGCATATGCTTTAAACAATTTTACTGGTATAACCATTATTATTATTATCATTATTACTATTCTCATTATTATTATTATCATAACTATTAGTCTTTTCATTATCATTATTATATTGAAAATTAATTCTTGAAGGAACCTTTACATGGATATTATTGATACAAATATACAAATAATATTTTCAGACATTTGCTGAAATGATTTACTCCAATGAAAATGAGAGCAGCGGAATGCAAGAGGTAATGACTCACATTCATAATGAATATGTACCTTGCAATGACAAAGACAATCCAACAAAATTTAAGACACAAGGTGTAGTTGGTGATCAGCTGACTGTTGAAAGGGGAGTGTGTTGATTATTGCAGCTAGAGAATGATTTCACAGAAAAAGAAAGGTTAGAAGGACTGCACATGGAAATTGCTGACTTTCATGGAGGAATGAAATTCCTTCAGGCATTTATTGCCCATTTAATGCACCCATTAGGAATTTTATTTCACAAACTCGTTTTCTCACAAAGCGAGAATTCTAATATAGGATCAGTTCTAAATGGTGAATTGACTAACATTAGTGTACTCGCATGTGTGTGCACTGACATTAATGCTCCAGTCTATCAAGAGTATGGCAGGACTCACTTTGTCTGTTTCTTGTTTCACTTTAATAGTTATGTACAGTTTGTAGGAATTTGATCAAGGGAATCCCACTAATGTTCTCAAATTTCGGATCCCTCCCAGATATGAAGTAAATTATTAAAAACAAATAACAAATATATTCATGTACATTGCAGTATTATTTGTTTATACATTTACGCATAATTCCTTTCAGCTGATATTTGACAACTTTTATTGCCCTAAACCATCAACTGACATATGCACAATGTTCAGCCATTATGATTGAATATTCGATTCAAAATCTTTTTAGCCCGTTTCGGGCTATATTTTGTGTTTTTGTGCGCGACAGTAATCCTGTTGACGTGATTTCTAGGAAAGTGCTATGGGGCTCCAAATTTGCTGGATGTTGAGCCCAACATTGTTGATAGACGGGTTTTTTGCACTCCATCTCCTTGGGCCTAATAAATTTTGAGAATTGGGCCCCATGCATCGGGCCCATTAATCATAGAAAAATCGGCCCGATGTAAACTTTGATTTTGAGATTAATCGGGTCGAAATATAGGGCCCTATAATTGTGTAAAAATCGGCCCCATTTATGGAGCTCAATAATGACTGAAAACTCGGCCCGATATATTAACCTCTGTGCCTGGTTCAATATCGGGCCCTATAAATAACCGGTCAATTATCGGGCCCTATAAATAACCAGTCAATTATCGGGCTCTATAAACAACTGGTCAATTATCGGGCCCTATAAACAACCGATTAATTATGGAGCCCAATATAATACCAATTGTGTTATTGTCCAATTGTCATAATTGACACATGATGACCCGCATTATGCGATAATAATGACATTGCTGATAAGGTTGCATGGTATTGTCTGAGGGTCAGACACATTTCTATGGTCAGACCTGTCCATTGTACGCTTTATAAACCGGAGCGCTGCAGTTAGAGAAGCACAATATTGACTGTGTTAAAAAGGAAATAAAAGAAAATAACAAGCAGATTAACATTGTTGCAACTTGTGCAGAGAAATCTGACCGTTAGATTTTACTTTACTTCTGCTTTCCATACTCAGCAATCAATGTATTTTCTGGTATTCAGTCTGTCTCAAGTTTCAT
This sequence comes from Chrysaora quinquecirrha, assembly GCA_014526335.1. Classification (NCBI taxonomy): domain Eukaryota; kingdom Metazoa; phylum Cnidaria; class Scyphozoa; order Semaeostomeae; family Pelagiidae; genus Chrysaora; species Chrysaora quinquecirrha. The sequence goes on from JACTAT010000110.1 coordinate 99,608, forward strand.
AGGTCAATCAGCCCATTGTTCCGATATTTTATATTCTGCTACAAAGCTGTGCTTCATGTTGAAATAACCCTTTGTTTGCCATTGTTAATCAGTTTGATGACTTGTTTTACAGCCTGCATTGTTTTACAGCCTACATTGTAGCAACACGGGATTTGAAAGATGAACATTAATAACACGAGGAAATTACGCAGAAACGACAACGAAGGAACTACAGGAACTAGGAACTAGTACAATCTTGGACAAAATATGTCGAGACAACCAGAAGATTCCCAGTAATACTATGAATTCCTTAACTTTAGCTTCGCTAATCAATAATACTCCCCCCCTCCCCCCTTGGATCAATGTTGAGTGACACTGAAAACAATTCCACTCCATTTGATCAACATTGAGTGAGGGGGGAGGGGTGAAATGCGAACTTAAGACAACTATTATTGAAAATTTTAGTTTGTCTCATAATTTTTGTGCAAGATTGTAGTAAAGGGATAGTTATTCTTTATAATAAATTTCTATTTCCATTATCTCGTATTTGAAGAATGTTTTTTTAGCCTTGTTCTTATATGTTCTTTGAAATGATTGTGATTGGTTACGTTATGTCTTACTTTATAAGTAAATTAATACTGCAAATTTCTAGATTGTTTTTCTCGGTTTCTTTACTGTTGTACTGCCAAGTACATTGATCTCTTTACAGACTTCGTCTATACAACAAAGAGCATGACAAATCCAGGGGTTGTTGCAGATCACTTTTGTAAACCCGGACACACAGTTGACAATCTACAAATGACACAACAAACCAGAGAGTGTTACAACGGCCAAAGAGCAATACTTCATTGGCCTAGCCAACACTCTTGCACCTGACGGACTTAACAGAACGACTGACCACTAAACCTATCTATCTCTTGTCTCCTTCACCAGTCTTGGCTCTCTGTTCTTATTACCTAAATTTTTTTATCATTAATATTATTTTTATAAATTCATAATAAAACTTTTTATAATTACCCATTTGATCATCATTTCTCTATCATCATTATTATTACACTCATTTTTCAGTGGCGTAGATAGAGGGGGGTCAGGGGGGGCGAAAAACCCCCCTGTAAAGCTAAACAGCCGTTTTGTCGGAAAATTACTGATCTTGTCGGAAAATAATATAGTTATCTATTTCTAGTATCTAAGTGTAAAATTTTGAAAGGAAATACTTGTATAACAACAATATTCTCGACACAATGATTAAACGTCTTTTTTTTATAAGGAACCTTTGCTCTGAGTTGAGGCTGGAGTTCCTTAATTTTTCAACAAAATGAGGCTGAAAGTTCCTTATACTGTTCCTTGTCGTGGGATGTGTATAAATACTAATTTTTACCGCAAATTCATAGAAACTTTTCTTCATTTCTAACTTTAAGTATAAATGGAGCCTTCTGGGGAAGAACGATGGGAAATATATTGTACTTTTGTTTCTTGTCGTACATATCGTCTTGTTCCTTAAAAAAGAGTTTCTTAGTTTTTCATCCGAGCCTCGACAGTTCCTTAAAGTTCCTTAATTTTTTGGGGATTTTCAGCCTCGAGTTCCTTATAAAGGTGTTCCTTAAAAAAAAAACGTGTACAGATTTAGAAGCACAGTTTAGCAACAGAACGGCAGGGGTTCTGAAAGCGCTACAATGCATATCTCCTGCAAACATCATATCAGAGAAATCATCAAGCAAGTCACCAGCGGAATCTGATTTCAAAGATCTCTCCACCCTGATGCAATTCTACGAAAAGGATCTTTCCTCTAAAGATTCGGTGTCTCGAGAATATCAGAATCTTTTCCTGGTTTTGAATACTTGGGAATTCGATGAAGGTGAAGCTGTTCCAAGAGATCACGAAGATTTGCTTCAGTTCCTGCAGAAATTCAATCTCATGTCGTCTTCCGAGAATATAGCGACGTTGTTGCGATTAGCCCTCACCCTTCCAGTATCATCGGCCCATGATGAAAGAGCATTTAGTTGCTTGAAGCGAGTCAAAACGTACTTGAGAAGTACAATGTCCGAGGATCGACTTTCTAATCTTGCTTGCATCTCGATCAATAGAGAAACTGTGGCTAAAATTCATCTGAGAGATTTGCAACTGCCCTTTTTAAAAGATAAAACCCGAAAAATCTTTAAATAACTATAATTTTGACACTTTACTTTGAATTAATAATGACAAGAGTTTATCTTCTGTTTACGTTCAGTTCTAGTAGCTGATGTCTTTATGTTATATCCTTAGTCTTGAAGAAATAAAAATGCGGATAAATTTTTGTCGGAAAATCTGAGTTTCTCGCCCCCCCTATACAATTTCCTATCTGCGCCACTGAGTTTTTCGTTCTTCATTGACCGTTTTCATTTCATCGTTTTCCAAATTAGGATGCTACTATCTTATATTTTATTTGTATTATATTTGCATTATAATTGTATTATATTATATTATATTATATTTTATCTTATATTTGCTACTATCTTATATTTTTCTTGGTGTAGCCCCAGGAAAATTTTAAGTGACCACGCCCTTTTAATGTTTTTATCGACAATAAACTGTTTAATATTTACTCTACTTTGCCAGAGCGATCGTGTTTTTTTTTTGAAGAATTATTGTAGCTACATTTAGGTTCACTTTTTCGAAGCGCAGCTTGAAAAGTAAATAGATACGACGACCAAAATCCTCTTGTGATCTTTTTGTAATTGTAATCTTTTTGGTCGCCGTATTGGTCTTGCGATTCATCTTATACATTGTAAATCATAGAGTTTAGTAACAAGATGTTGCTGTTTGCTTCTAAAAATAATTTTCTTTTTTCAGTAATTTTTGAAAAACTTCGGGCGACAAGTTTCACATCGATTTTATTCAGTTCTTCTTTACAGGGACGCCTGCACGTATGGGGAGCAAAGATTTGAAGAAGGGCACCCGAGGGGCTTTGGGGCGTAGCCCCCAAGAAAATTTTTAAGTGACCACGCCCTTTAGAAGCCTGGAAAACGTGGGAAACGCCCTTTAAATTTTCTCATTGACAGTAAAACTGTTTAAGATTTTCTCGATTTTGCAAGAGCAAACTTTTTTTATTTGAAGAATTCTTATGAATTTAAAATCATAAAGTTTTGTAATAAGATGTTACTATTGGTTTCAGAAAAATGATTTTCTCTGTTCATTAATTTTTGAAAAATTATGGGTGACAAGTTTCACATTGATTTTCCCTCGACCGAGAAACAAATAATGAAATCAATATGTTATGGTCCTTTCTTGCCTTTCTTCTATTCTACAATTGTACGATATTTATCAGACAACTTTAAAGATATTTTAAAAATAATTGTTGTCGCTGAGGGCACATCTTGCCCCTCTTCCAAGGGGGAAGGAATCTTAAAAAGTACGGTATTCTACATGTTTCACTCGCTTGAAGTCTAGACTCATTAGACAAATTCCACTCCTCGACAGCAACGGCAGCCTTTAGCAAGAAAAACAACTATTTACTTAAAAAACTTGAATGGGATGGCCTAAAGCCTGGCTACCATATGATCGTAACCAGGGGCGTGGTGGGAATTTAGATGGGCCGGGAAAATCCAGATTTTGTATATATTTCCTATAATTTTTTTTTTGTAACACAATCAATGTTAACAAGTTTATAAGAAAAAATAGTAATCCTTGACGTTCAAATGAATAAACCATGCAAATGGCTCCTCGTCTGCGAATGGCTCTTCGCTCATTATTGTTCTATTTCTTAATATCCTTCTCCAAAGGTCCACCATTTTGTGGTAACAAAGGAGAGTGCGAGAGAAATATGCTGGAAAAGAACTTTGAGAAATAGACTTGGAGCAAGTCTATGGAGCCACAAAAGGGCGATAGAGCTCCATCTATCTTTCAGCTTTATAATCTTACAATCACAATCTTATTTTATTGAACTTACCAACGAACTGTATATGAAGCTAGGTAGAAGTCGTCATTTGTCTACAAATCCAGCCGCCATGGAAGATGGAACATAACAAAATAGCAACAGAACAAAAGAGTACGATCCAAATAGCATTGAAATTTGAAACAACGAAAATACTAAAGTGGGACATCCGATACTAAGGCTTCAATTACTTTTATCAATCTTGAGACTGAGATGAAATGAAAAGTAGAAAAACGAGGCTAGACCTTGAGCCAAGCGTAAGAACTACCATCGAGAGGGGGGAGTGCAGAGGGTAACTACGCCAGGGCTGGAACCTCACTTGAATGCTAAAGGAGATCAGAAATATTCAAAAAAATAAAAAAAACTAGAATTAAGGGGCCCACCAGAAGAATTTAGAGGGGCCTACCGGAAAATTTCCCGAGTCCCGGTGGGCCACCACGCCCCTGATCGTAACTGTCGTACGATTATCCCACGATCGTACGATTTTCTTATCGCACGATTATCGCAAGATGATAAATACAAATGGAAACCATTAGGTAGTAGTAGTCCGTGTGATCATAAGATTATCATTGAAAGGTCGTGCAGTCGTTATTGTAGAATCATGAAAGTAGGACTGGATTCAAGTCGTATGTTTCTACGATTCAGTTTCAACATGTCTCCATTGAAGATCAATACTCGTGTTGATCGTCTGATATAGTCGTGCGATAATGATACGCCAGTTACGGTCTTATGGAAACCAGGCTAAATGCTCAGAGTGGGACTTATCAACTAGACTTTATCAGCCGTAGACTTCGTTGTTGAGTTGAATTGCTGGACGCCCAAATTAACGACTTATTTCCATTCGTTGCGTGATAGTTGATTAAAATTTGTTGCCTCGTTTTAGTTTTTTTGGTCGCATGAAGATGTGACGACCCCCCAAGAGAAACTCCGTATTTTCGCGCTATAAATGGATTTGATTGGTTTGATGAAAAAGCTGTTGTTTTTGTGGTGAAAGCTGCAATCTGTTTGGGACGCCAATTTTTTAACGCCCCTTGCCAGAACTGTAAGGACACAAGTCCCACACCCAGTGATTGTAGAAAAAACAACAACAACATAGAGTGAAGTCGTGGGACTTACATTGTGAGCCTAAAGCTAATCTGCTTAGTAACTTTATAACAAAAACCTGGACAAAAATCAGACTTTTCTAGACACCAATCACAGCGCAGTAATTTTCCAATCTGTGATTTGATTGGTTCGTGGGAATTTACGTTTCTTAACAATTGTGCAAATCGTAATTATTACGCAGTCCACGGTAAATATCTTGTAATAGGTACACCTACTACACCAACCACACTGCTGCAAGTTTAACTAGTATAATCTACGCTAGTCTTGCAAACCGTTGAGTTCCGACTGATCAGTCCAGAAAGTGAAGTTTTTGTATTTGATGAAAAGTCAGCCTGGTTAAATAGGGTTGGTTAAACAGCATCGGTTTCAGAATAGTTTAAATTTTCGATGGTGCAAAATTCACTGTACTGTCTTACTTATTTGATAAGAAAATCCAGAACGAGATAACCAACTTCTAATCCGTTGAATAGATGATCTTCATCTACCAGAAGAGGACTACGAGTATGCAGTCAGGGGCGCCAATCCAAAGGGATGTGGGGATGTACATATCCACAATCATGCAGAATCACAGTAGCTTAGTTCTCGATCCCACAGTTCCATTGTACATAGCTCAAGCTTATCAAAATGTCTTGCATAATACAGTATTCCTCTAATCAACACCCTTGATTTGAAAACACCCCTATGAACGATCCTCTATTATCACCTCTCAATGAATAGCAACCAGACGGGGGTCTGTCAAACAGCAGCCTCGCAGCTCCTTCCCAATTCCAAAATTTATTGAATTTAGAACTAAATCTTACCTGCTATTTATACAATATAAAACAGTTGTTGTGATCTAGTCGTAAACGATTCACTATGGATGACATAGGGAATACTATAAAGAAGATAAAGCAAGTACGCAAAGAAGCCCAATCACTGTTCTGTCAGCAAATGAACCTACTGTTCCAGAACTAGAACATATGGGGCAAGACTGTACGCTTCAAGCAATGCTCTGCGATACCTAAAAGCGATTATGCTTGAACAACATGCCAGTCAATCCGAATATGAAGACAAGCTTCACCTAATCGAGAAAATCAAGGAATCTGAAATGAAACTAGTAGACTTATGTAATTCAATAGATGATGTCATAGCTGCGAAGGAAAGGGAAAATAGATTTATTGTTGATGAAGTTTTCATTGGAGCACAAGGTAGACCGAAAAAGAACATCAAGATAGATCAACTGGAATCCATGTTACAACTCGGATACTCATTGGTTACAATAGCGCAGCTTTTCGGTAAGAATGACTTGTATTGTCATGATAGGTCACTGCTAATAAAAATGACGTGGGAGATTGATGGATTGATGTTATTGTTAAATCTTTCTTGACATTTGTCTTCAGATTTATCGGATGTATTGAAATTCGCCAAGACTAATTTTGGATTTTTGCAAATTTTTCTAGATACAAAGAAACTTGCTTTTGGTAGAACTCCTATCACAATTAATTTACACATGTTTGTATTTTTTAATTGTACCGTCTTTCCTTGAATAACTGCCTCCCTCGAAAAGGTGCCCCTTTGCATCGAGCTGCCCAATAGGTTGGTCCAAGACACTCTTTTGATAGTATATTTGCAAACTCTTGATGGTAGTGATGAAGAAATACCTTAAACCTTTTGCTGCAAACTCTTCTGTCATCAGCACGTTAATCTATTCATAAATTTTTAAATAATTGCTCCTCTTTGCAACAGATTTGTAAATGAGCACCCCGGGCGCTTTATCACGCTTTTACAAGTCGTTAAACTTTATAGAATAAAACAGAAGCGTCTTTAAAGAACAAACGCACTTCCTCTTCAGTCGTTGTAAATCATAGTGTTGTACAGGCGAACCAAAGCTTGTGCAGATGCACAGTAGCTACAACATAAGATTTTACAGTTTTATAGAACTCATAGGATTACCAAAAATTGTAAGATTTGTGATGAGTTTTCACCAAAATGTAAGAAATTTACGAAATTGAGTACATAATCCTCGCCGATATGATAAGTAATGCGCAACGTTCTATTAGTAAGAGTTGACATATGAGTGTACTCCCGGACAGCCTTGCCACATTCGTCTGGACAGTTTGTTTCAATCCGATCCTCTCTTTGTCAATAGGGGCAGATTGGTGTCATTTCTTATTTGTTCAGAGATTCCATAGAAATGAATTCCTTTCTATAAGGTAAATTCGATGAGATATAAGGACAAATTGCAATAGCAACGTATTCTAGTAAAGTGGATTGTAACAAACTTGAATTTCTCCATTTCTGTTTCCTTAGGAGTAAGTGTGGCAACAATCAAAAGAAGAAACGATTATTTTGGCTTACTATCGGAAAGAGAGAAACTAGTATAACCGATGCTGAGCTAGATAACTACGTAGATGTTGCAGTATGTCGACAGCCTCTTTGTGGCATAAATATGATTCAAGCTGAATTGCGAAGGCAAGGGTTATGGGTGCCGCGTAACAGGGTACGGGAGTCAATGATGCGATTAGATGAGGTCCTTATCAACGCTAATGTCAGAGCTGGCATTCATCGACGTGTCTACAAAGTTGCTGCGCCCAATTCCTTATGGCACCTAGACAGCAATTTGAAACTGACTAAGTATGAAATCATATTCATTTTCAAATTATCTGATTTGACAATAAAACAATCTGATTCTACAACGAAACAATAAACTACCATAACAGTCATGACGAAACAATTATACAGCGGCATAGCATTCTTTGCCAGGTCTTTTAATATTCTTGTTTCTACTAATTTAGGAAATTTGGAATTGTAATACATGGAGCCATAGATGGGTACTCTAGAAAGATTTTATATCTTCACGCAGCAGACAACAAGCTGGCATCAACAGTGGAGAACTGCTTCATGTTAGCTGTGCGTAAATATGGATGGCCAACTCGCATTCGAACAGACAAAGGTGGTGAAAATGCAAGAGTTGGTGAGTTGATGGTTAGAAGTAGACCCGCTATTAATAATGCGCATCTTGTTGGATCTTCTGTGCACAATCAGAGAATTGAGCGCCTCTGGGTTGACGTACGACACTGCGTTACCCAGCTCTTCATAGATTTATATGAGGAGCTAGTTTCTTGCAGGGAATATGACAAAGATAATGCAATTGACATGTTCTGTGCTAGAAAGTGTTTCATTCCAAGTTTAAACAGGCGTCTCAGCACATTTACATTGCAATGGAATAATCACAGCTTAGCTACTGAGCATCAAAAAACGCCAAACCAGCTGTATGTTGCAGGTACATTAATGAATGCCAGGAGTGAGTTGCCAGAAGCAAACAACATATTAACCAGAGTAGATCCAGCTGATGTGGAGCTGACATATGGTGTGGCTGGCAATGTTGCAACCGTTGAATTTGAAGATGATGACGAAAATATCCCAGTCTCTTCCATCAATCTTTCGCATGCACATCTTATACGAGTCACAGAAATAATTTCTGCAAGCACCGATCATGAGGTAAATTCCAATCTCAATCGTCAAACTTATTTCAAATTGAAAACGTATCCTGGACGTGTGCTTTAAGGCTTTTTGAAAGTATCGTCATATGTGTTATATTTATTTCAATATATGTAGTATTTGTATTTCCTTACAGCAGGTAAACCTCTATTGTATTTAGTAAATTGTAGAACTGGAAGTGCCCTCTGCAAAGGTTGTTGGCCAATATACCGTAAATCTTAAGACTAACCTGTTGTCTGCTGTCGTGATTCTGATGGATCCAGGCCTACACTTACCTATCCACTTTTAGTGGCTAACGGTATTCGACGGAAAAACAAGATGACGAAAAAACGAAGTAACAAAATAGTGAGCCATTCTTACCTAATCAAACACTAACTAGAATTTAAAGCAAAATATTTCGTTATTTCGCGATTTCTTTTTTTCGTTATTTCGTTTCTTCGTATTTCGTCATTTTATTTTTTCGCCGAATACCGTTAGCCCATTTAACGAGCCACTGGGTGTGACTCGACTCAGTTGTTTACGCTTGGACGTGCCGCCCAAGAAAGAACAAGATGTCTGTGCAATGCAAACTCGTATACAGAAATCTTGGAACTGCTATATGATTTATTGGAACTTGCAATCTTGATTTCTTATTAATTTGTAATGAACGGTGAAGCTAATTAAGTATATTACAATTAAAAGTGTACAGTAGAAACTACCACAACTTGGCCTAAAATCTGATGGTATTTACGAATATTTCTTCTTCTAAACTTCGAGAAATCCCCTAATACAAAAGTTTCTAATACTTCAAACATTACAGAATTCAGCTACACGTTTTTTTTTTATAAGAAACCTTGCTGGGGGCCTAGTTCTAAAAGTTTCTTAAATTTTTGGCCAAATTTTAGTTCTAAAAGTTTCTTAACAGTTTCTTAACTTAATGGAAATAAATTGCAGTAAAAATGATAAAAAAGCAAGAATATAGCAAGCAAATTTTTAATATTATTGTATTCCAAAGAATTAGCCGTGCTGGTGTGAGAAATCGCACGGAAATGCTTGAGAATTGATTACTACATCCATAATGTGAAATCAGTATGTTGAAAAACTGGCACAAAAATTTCTCAAGTTTCTTAACTCCTTTCTCCTAGTTATAAAAGTTTCTTAACTTTTGGGGTGTCTAGTTCTAGGTTTCTTATAAACCGGTTTCTTATAAAAAAAAAACGTGTAAGTAATAAATATGACACTACCACTCGCCCTCAAACATTATAGTTGTGACAACATTTTCACACACGGGTGTGCGTGCCTTGTTTTTGGGTATGTATTTTCACTTGGAAGCAATAATTTTTGGGTATAGAGTTCTAAGTCAGAACGGTCCCCTTTTCGCATTAATTTTTTTTAGATCTACCAGTTTTTGGCTTCGATACGTGTGATACATAGAAGTTAATGTATTTGGGACAAACGTCTAGGCAACAAGGGAAAATAGATTATACTCTTATAATTAATTAGGTATGTTTCGAATGTTTCTTTGAACGCAATGACTATTTGACCGGCAGCCGGTCAAGCCTAAATGAAAACTAAATGACCGGCAGTCTTATTACGCATGCGCGAATGTAGATATACATTTTGTGGCTGGTGCCGGAAAAAATCTGTGACTGGCGGGACTTTGCTGTGATCTCTTGAGTTTCTTTATCCAACTTGATTGATGAAGTTTATTTCTGAAATTTCTTTGATGACTTCTGGTGATTAAGAAGTGAAAACTCCTAAGCTTTTTTGGATTCTAATTAGGAAATTTCTAGACGGGATTAGGTGGGCAGTGGCCTAGCCAGACAACACTTGGAAAAATTTTGCACGCGAGCGCCCACGCAAGTGTGTAGTCTGACTAGGCCATTTTCAGGAATCGAAAATTTCCAGAAATCCGCAACTAAAGGTTTCAGAAAATTCATAGCTTCTTAAAATCATCGTTTTGTCTTGGAAAATACATTTGGATTGGTTCTATCTTAATCGGGGAACAAAAAGTAGAAATCCAACGGACCCGTTGCGTAGGCTCTCGCGTGATAAATTTCAAAGTGCCGTCCAGCTAGGCCATTTTCAGAGAACGAAAATTTCCAGAAGTCGGCAACCAAAAAGGTTCTAGAAAACAAAACCAAGCCAAGTCTTCCAGCGTGTAATTACACCATATTAATATTGTCTCTCAAATCACCCACTGCCAGTTGCGTTGTCACAGTAGTGCGTACCGGTCGCAGTATTAGCTACGGCAAAATCTAGATTACGACTACGCAAATGGCTTATTTCAGAGGTATCGCAAGAGCTTTGGCATCATCAGATGAAGATGATATCAATGATAACGATGGTGCTAATGCCAATGCAGCTACAGTGCAAAGAGCTGCAGGAGCGGGCAACCAACCACAGACATGAGCGAACGAATCTGTCGATGACAGAAATGTCCCAAGAGTGGGTACACGTGATGTGTACTTCCTCACTGCCAGAGAGGTGGAAAGGATTTATTCCGCCAGGAATAGGGCTGCAGGAAACGGTGGAGGTGAAGTTCCAAGAGGGCGCAACAGGCAAGACATACATAGGGATCATAGAGTTGTCCGACTGCAATTCCAAAGGCTAATGCATGGAGCGTTTACCCCGTTTGAATACGTGCAGGGTCACAGGGTGCAAAGACCAACCAATAACCACATTCGTACCCTTCTACGGTCACAAACTGTCAGGTAACTGCTTTACTGCAGATATCTATTTTTTATTTCTGTTCTTTCCTGCTGTCTTAGTGTATATCTTTGTAGTTGGATAGACGATGTGACTGTAAAAGAGCAGTACTCGGATTTTCTTTCTTTCAGCGATATAACCGAGGGGCAATTCACTCCTTGAAAGTCTCGTACACCTTTGCTGGAAGTCCTATTGTTTTCTCGGAAGTCCCTTGAAAGTCCTTTTGTTTTAATGGAAGTCTCGTAGGCCTTTCTGCAGAGTGAAATGCCCCTCGGATATAACTTTGCTTTTACCAACCGAAATTATTATTCCGAAATCATCTGTCTAATTAATTTTTATAGTTCATAATATTAGTATGTAACTAGTTCGTACTTAGATAGGCCTATTTATTGTATTTTCTTCTTTTCAACATGGCTCAATGTAAAATAGTTATATTAATTTACTGATTGATTACCATGTTTAAATAATAAAAAATGAATGAATGCAAATGAAAAATGGATGCACAAAAAAGCTCACAAATGAAGTGTAGAAAAACCTCGAGGTGGTGGAAAACACCCCACCCAAGCAGGATTGGGGTTGAGGGGAATGACTTAACAAGTCCAAAACTAGTACGGTTGGAGCCTAGAACTAATACGGTTAGTAAGCTTCTAGAACAAACAAGAGAATTATTCTTCTGTTAATGTAATTGTTTATATAAATGAACAAAATTATACAAGTAATGGCTGGCTACCGAAAAATGTGTCCTGCAGTCTATTGTCAGGGTCAGTGCGGCTAGATGGGCAAACCTATGTAAGTCCAGGTATGAATGTAACGTGCGAGAAATTTGGTTTCACAGGTATAACCCTTTTGTATATCCTTGTAGGGCTGTTTTCTACCGTTCTGGAGCAAGTGGCCACAACATCGAGCGGCTAAGGTTTGCTGGAAATTTTCCATCCGGAGAGGAAATTTTAAGGGCCTACAGCAGACCAAACAACAAAATTTATGTGCATTTGTACGAGCCATTGCTTCGCAACGACGATGATGACGAGGTCGATGACAACGAGGACTTGGAGAACTTGCCGGAGACAACTTCAGGTACCCTGAGCAACACCAGACAGGGAATAGTAAATACCACAGCACCAGCGAGTCCTAACTTCAGGATGCTGTCCATGGACCTGGGAAGCCAGGAACAAGTGCTGCAAGCAACACCTCCAGCAAATGAGGAAATGCAGCCTGCCCTGCAGTCCACGCCTGTAGCAAATGAGAGAGTGGTAGCAGTGGAGGAATGGCAGCGACCGCAAGAAGCATCAACAAGTATGTACATTTATTGCAAGAAGCTTTACATTGCTATTAGCACCTTATTGCTCGCACCAAAACGCCTCGAAAAAGCCACCCTCTCCAAATAAGCCAGCCCCTCTCGAATAAGGACTTTAAAGTACCACAGACAATGAATATAGGAGTCAATTTTAATGAAGTAGTCATGTCAGAAAAAATTAAAAATTCGCATGCATGTGGCACAGATGTATCTGTTGTACATCAAATTCAGCTCCACTAGTCAATTCTCTTTTAGTAAATGTTGCTATTCCATTTCTTTAGTTGTACTATCTGACAATGAAGGACAGGAAAACGCTAGAGAGAACAGCAGCGGGCAAGGTAACGTACCCTCTGAAGCAAGGTTTAGTTTAAGATGTGATGATGTCAAATGTGTGCAGTGATGAATTTACTTGTAGGCCCCTGCAGATATTTTGTGCATGTTAGCAAATTCGCCAGATTTGTGTACTATAAAGTTGCTAATGTTACCGCCTTTCCCTTCCACAACCCTACAAGCCATGGTGACATGGAAATATGAGTTAGCTACTCATCGTATTTTTCTGAAGAGCCTATCCAGGGCGGTGTGTTAAAAGTTTTCTGCTGAGCATTCCCCCAAGCCCATACTGATAGGCAAACTTCCGAAACACGGTGGCTTTGGTGGACTGAAAGGAATTGGAGACTGCAGAGCAGCCCCCCACTACTTATTTTGCAACCTGTACCTGTACTCCCTTGCTTGTTGCGATTAATTACTACATTTTTTGCATAGAGCCGCACGAGTTAGTCCACAGACAATTGGCCCAAGAGCAGCAACCACTTGTGAGCAGGGATGAAATACATGCGTATAGAGAAGGTAATTAAATACTCCCACAAACCACCGTGTAATTTTGAATATGCAAATAGGATATGCCACTGATACGACTTTACAACTTTACACCATGGCAGAGGGCGAATACACCACCAGCAATACCGTACACCTTTGCTACCAATCCCAATGCTTTTATAGAAATCCTTTGGACAATGGAAGTCCTTTTACTCCAACCAACATGTTGTATGCCTTTTGGACAATTGAAATGCCCCTTGTAATGCCCGTCGAGGAAAGACAAAATAATGACACTACGAAGGAGACAGTTATTATTGGAAAATAAAGTATTAGCTTAAGCCAAATGGTTTAAGCTAGATAAAGTATTATCTTAGCCAAAGTTAATAAAGCATGCAACATTTTCTTTTCTAGCTGGTTCATCTACAACGAGGATATGAGAGGTAAATTCTGAAATTTCTGACCATGCTATCTATATTAAGCGTTTGAAATATTTTGGTATTTAGACGTGGAGCCATGAGAGACCACAACATAAGGTTCTGTAGTCGACCATTATGTTTAATAACAGAGATTACAACTATGGGTGTACAAAGTCGTGCACTGATAATTGAATCGCCAAGAGCAGGGACTATAAATGAACAGAGCCTATAATTGGCAACTGCCATTTCTGATCTTCATTCTGAGTACCAACATAGATCCGCGGAGAAGTTTTCTCAACACAAACGTTGCACGTGAAGCCATACATAGCCCTGGCCGTTGCCATTGTGCAACATTAGGGAAGTAGTGAGGAATGTGGAAGTAATTCTCCAATATTGAAAGAAACTGACCTTGAAGTAGTGTTCAAGACGTTATTCCAGCAAGCTTTACACGGGTAGAAAATTAATTCTGCAGTTTTGACAAAGCTTCATTGTGTTACGTCTGGCAAAACAAACATTGAACGCTAATACAACGCGGTTCCACTGTCTTCCCTGTTCAAGTTGAAAGGTAACTATCACAGTCATTGCAGACAAATATGCATGATTGGACTTGAGTATTCAAGATGAGTCCACCAGCGGAGGTTACATCCGCAATCTAAACTGAAAAGTTTCTTCTCCGCAGGATTGGATGAAAGCATAGATAACTGTCTAGAACTTGCTCTGACAGCTGAAATGATGGCGTCATTGAGCTGCTTGACAAGCATGACGTTTGAAATGGTACAGTACTGTTTATATCAGATATATAGTTAATCTTTAAAGCTAACGTATTCGTGAAGAAGAATTACTCAGTTCATAAAGACAGCAAGAAAGTGTTCCAAAACCTGTAAAATACTAATGCTGCTTTGTTTCTGCATGAGCATTTCAAAATAAACTATCGTAAGCAACAGATTTTCATATTTTGTTTAAATATATCCTATAGCAAGAACTTTAATTTTGAAATATTTCTTACAAGTGAACTAGAGATATAACTAACGTATCAACGTACAGTAGTACACTGCCATTTTTTATATATTTTCAGGCTAGCCGACAAGCAATCCGCTTTAGGCACGTACTCGTTGTCATAGCCTATGAAGAGAGGACATCCAGCGATATCAGAAGGAAGTTGGTGCTATATAATGAATATAATTAACATAATAAAATATTGTTTAGTATCATGGAAGTAGTGCCCAATGTTTGTAACCAAATCACAGCATTTGTAACTGTTTGACGCACTTTTGTTAGGTTCAGTCTGCTCTTGCTGAATTCTTCTTAACCACTCGTGTCGTTATACCACTCGTTGTACCACTCAGTATACGATTCATGTCAACCAATTTTGACGCTTACCACACCACTCATAGTACCGGTCGTGTCGTATACACTATTCATCTCATAGGTAGAACAAATACTGTCATAGCATTAAGGATGACACAGTGCTCATACCCTCCAATTTTGTATTCGGAATTATACATTCAACACTCCTCATTGTTAGTAATAGTATGCCTAGATCCATATTCAGCTAATGTTTCTGGAAATGTGAAGTTACGTGTAGGTGAATCATTGCAGCTAATGCAAACTCTTTTTACAGTATTTTACAGATTTTTCAGCAACAGTGTCCTTGTCTGCTTCTGCCGTTGCCAGTCAATAGTGAAGAATTTTGTCGTGGCAAGTTCTTTTTAGATGTTCCATTGCACATCACACAACGTGACGGGTAGTTATCCTTCCAAAACCCTCATAAGCAAGTTGAAAAATGAAACTCTGTCAATAAACACTATTGAAGTTGCCAATGAAAACGATAATAAGAGAGAGAAGCTTGAAAAATCTGCTGTTGAGGATCTGGAAGTTGAAGACCCTTTTCTGTCGGTATGCAAATTGATCAAAGAACTCCAAAACACCGTCAGAAAGGTAGAAGAACTGTTGAACAGGGGACCAGGCATCAACCTGATAAGATCTGGAGAAATTCAAGTGATTGGCAGGATTACCTTGAAAAAATTTCTCGTGGCAATCAGAAAAACTTTTTGAGATTGGAAACAGAAACTGACCGAAGAGTTGAATTTGGCACGGAAGTTACTTGATGTCAAGCCAGGAGGCTTGTTTTGAAAGGAGGGAGTTGTGTTATACAACTGGTTGGCCAGTTCTTTATGCTGACAGATAGTTCCTCATTTTGATTGTTTAAATGTTAATGCTAATCCTTTGTAATCAGCATTTCCGCTTGCAGCGTGATGATGCAATACCTTTCTTTGTATTTAACTTAGCTGCCCTTCTTGTACTAGGAGTGTCTTGTCGTTATCTTGCCGTACGCTCATGGGTTTCATGTTTTTATTACTTGTTCATTTGCCGTTAGATTTGCTGTTATATTTGCCGTTAATATTAGCCGTTATAAGTCGTGATATTGTCGAGTATATATGCCGTTGTTTTAGCCGTAAAATTCGAAGTTGTGAAGCCGTTTATATGAAGTGTATTTTGACGATTTATGAAGAGCTGCAGTTGAAACTTTTGTTCAATCTTTGTGTTATATTTTACGTTTTGTCTCATCGCGAACTCACTCTGTAAAGGTCCCTTGCAAGTACCTTTACATTGAAATGTTGTCCATATTCAAAGCAGTCAAGATTGTTGCTTTTGTAGCTTTGGAGGAAGTTGCTGTTAATACTGCAAGTTTTACTGATGGGTCCAATAGTGATCTAATTTCGCAAACCTGGCCATACCATTTGCGAAATGGAGAATTGTTAGAGCTTCCGAAACCCCTGTAACAATATGAAAAGTTCTTATTTACAATATGCTTGGCCATACAGTTTTTAGTTTTCAAATTGTTATTATTATAGGGAAGAGTCTAACATGATAACAACACCAAGGACAGTATCAAACCAAATAACAACCTGCTTTTGTTTTATAGTAACTGAAGAAAATCTTACATTTATTATTCTGCATAAGTTTTGATTATTTGGTTTCTAGAACTTCAGCAATGTTTGAGGGCTGTATAGTCTACCCATAAAATATCTTATGAGCTACATGTATGTTTGATTTTTGTTGTACTTCTATAAAAACTTTGAAGTTGAAATTGGAAAAAAAACATTCTACGATGGGAAATATTCCAAACTTGCAAAAACACTACCAGTACCGAACATGAATAATAACTATCTGTAAACTAAAGATAGAACCTGAACTCAAAAGCTCGGACAGAGATAAGATGTGTAGGGGAGTATGAAATACTTACCATTGAGCAATACAGTGGGCTTCATCAAAGACAACACCAACACAGTACTGTGCAAATGATTGTGAAAGGAGAAACTTGCGCCAACGATTGGTACCAAGCATCAACTCTGCACCGATCCTGTTGATCAAAATAACAAGGATGTGAAAAGGATGAAACAAATTTCACATACGACGAAGGCTTCGAATTTAAATACTGTAAAATATACATTTGCTGTCAAGGTTTATATGATTTGAGTTGTAACGATTATTCATGAATTTGCTGCTTGGGTCATTGTGTAATCAATGGTTTTAGTACTGTAAGAGGCAGTCAGTCGAAAAATTCATGAAATTATGATGAATTTTCCAAAATAGGCTTTACTTACCGATAGTTTGTTAACTTCCAGACCCTTGAACGATTTGAATTCAAATTTTACCTTTCAATTGCAGTAGTTTTGTTTCACATTTCCTTTTGACTTAAAATTTAAAGTTTTCAATAAACCTTTTCAAATATGACTTGAGTTTCCTCAGTGAAATATTTCT
>JACTAT010000110.1:117559-134587 GCA_014526335.1 Chrysaora quinquecirrha
TTACACGCATATTACACGCATTAATTACACGCATATTACACGCATATTACACGCAATTGATTAAATATTACACGCATAATCGCAGATTACTCCTATGAGTACACGGTGGTCCAACTGCAGCCCTGTGTTTCTTAAAGGTAAACGTCTGAGCGTTGTTTTTGGGCACACCCAGCGTCTGTGACTCATGTAATTAAAAGATGAATAGCGTGCGAGTTTGGTCAGATATTCCGGCTGATTAAACAAAATCTGAACTTTATGATTAGTTATCCCAATGGCGGGAATCTATGCGGAAAATTTTGTAGTCAAGCTGAATTATTATGATGAGAACTTTCAATTCGTGGATCCTGTATCTGCCTTTGAATTAATAGGGGCTTGCCTTGTCAGAACTCATAACTTGGTGCTATCATTTCGCACAAAGCATGTTGCTGCAGAAAGGCTACTTATGACTCGGAAATTCTCTAGAGCCCCAAATAATAGGTGTGGTCGGAATACAAAAGTGGTCGGAATACAAGAACGGTCGTGCTTGCAAGAGCTGGAATTGTTGGGATGATCGATCTTGTACATTAGAACATGCGTAATGCACTCTCTGATGCACTGTAATACAATAGAACTTACAATTGAATGTAAACCGGAAAATTTTGGTAAAAACAAAAAAGCTGCAACTTTAATCTTAAGGTGGTCGTAACAAGTGCGAAATTTCTCTCAAAAACTTTGTTGTAGGAATTGCTGTTCGGGGTTCTATGAGTACAGTTAAAACTTCATAATTTTGTCACCTATTGATGCTCGGATAAGGTAGGTATGGAAAAAAACTACAAAGAGGGAGAATCCCAGTTTGCTGGCGACCTAGAGAGAGAGTGTGTTTTTTTATGATGCAATATCATCGGATGCTAGGTTAATTAAAAGAAATAAACAGAAAAGAAGCAAAGATGCAAGTAAAAAAGTTAAGATTACAACAACAGTCGAAATGTAATATTGTTATTTCTTTTGGGTGAATCAGTTCCCCTAGACCTCCAGATGCTTTGGTATACACGGTTTTTTTTTATTATAAGGAACCTTTGGTCTGAGTTGAGACTGGAGTTCCTTAATTTTCAACAAATGAGGCTGAAAGTTCCTTATACTGTTCCTTTTCGTGGGATATGTATGATACTAATTTTTACAGCAAATTCGTGGAAACTATTCTTCATTTCTAACTTTAAGTATAAATGGAGCCTTTTGGGGAAGAGCGATCGGAAATATATTGTTGTTCTGTTCCTTTGCGTGTAAACCGCCTTGTTCTTAAAAAAGAGTTTCGTAGTTTTTCATCTGAGCCTCGACAGTTCCTTAAAGTCCCTTAATTTTTTGGGTATTTTCAGCCTCAAGTTCCTTATAAAGGTGTTCCTTACAAAAAAACGTGTACTCCTATAAAATCTCGGTGAGAATTTTATGGTAAACATTCTCAAAAGTGATGGTTATTATTTGCGGTTTTTAACTGTAATCGATTTTCAATTAAAAATTCGGTACTACATGTATTTGACCAGGGATGCATCTGTGTTAATAGCGCATATCATGAAAAGAGCAATTGTTTCCACTTGTTTATTTATTCTTATTTATTAACAGTAGATTATATTGCTGCTCTCTCAGTTTATGTATCATTATATGCAAGGAGTTAGCAGGCAGCACAGTCATGAAGACCTTTGCTTGTTTCTTGGTTATTGTATTAGGATCTTTTCTTGTATTGGCACAGGCACAAGGTATGTGGTATCAACTTTCAGCTTTGAGAATCAGGTGTTAGCAGCATCCGGCAGCATCTTTGCATACTTCTCCGTAATATTACGCGGTGTCAATTTTGAAAATGGTGACGAGTGTAAGGTAAAACCCTGGCTAAACTAGTACCCCTCGATGTCTCTCAGTTTAACCACCTCGGGAACTTTGTAGGGTGCAACAAAATATTTAGCGAGAGACACACAAATGTTATTGGGAGAAAACAGAAACAGTTCTCGTCTCTGCGACTAGGGGAACAGATTTCTCGTTTGTCACTCGCATGTTTAGCCACCCTGGGAGACATGCCGAATTCAATGTCACGCGCGATATGCCCTCTAGTTTAGCTTCAAGTTTTCGGCAAGGGCACCAATTTCATGCGAAAAAGTGTCCTCCATGGCAGATGATAAGGGGAGACACTTTTACATACAGTCATTTCGTATGCGTTTCGGTTTCCCCGGACAGTTACGGATATTGTCTCCGTTTCCTAAGTGTCCCCCTATTGTTCTACATAGAGACACTTTTCTATGGACAGTTACCGAAAAGCATGGGGGTACCGAACTTGAAAAGCTTGCTATCGGTGAATAAAGAGATGTGCATTTTGAGAGTTAACTCTACATATATCAAAGTATAAAATTTGCTCCTTTGCATCAAGAGAAATCGTTCTAACAAGCATTTGCTATTTTTGTCTTTTAGACTGCCCAAAGCTGAAAGCTCCAAAGAATGGAATGTTGGCCGTTATTCGTGGCACACTTGCACACGCATCTTGTGAGGCAGGGTTTTATCCTACTCGCCGATTCCCTTTGTTTTACGCATGCAATAAAGGTTCCTGGGCATCTGTTCCACCTTTTGAGAATCCATCTGTGCCAGATTGCATCAGTAAGTTTATATAAATCTGTTTGTATAGTTACGCATAAGAAAGTATGTTATTAATCACCGGCTATGTGTGATCACAAAAGTCCAGTAGGATTCGGGGCTGCGAAAATTTTAAGGATTCCGAGTCACAATGTCTATAGTTGCTGCATCATTCATCTTTATCCTTGTATTCACATCAGATCTCGAATTTCGATGGCCCGTTAATTATTTACTGTAGTTACATTTTGAGATTTACAACCGAAATACGATAGAGCTAACGCTAACTAGTTGTTGCTGTTAACTTCTGTCGACATAAGTTAAAACTATAATCAGAACTTATAGGAAATAGCTGGTCGCAGTCGCTTGAGCGGCCATGTCGATTGCTACTGACGGGAATCAGTTATCCACTAATCGCAAAAGTAGAGCGTGCCTTCAAATAGGAACTAGTTACCAGCTAGTTGCCAGAGGAGCGCTTATGTCGATAGGTTAGTTGCGATAAATTAATTCCAAAAAACACCGATTTGCAGTTGCCTCCAAACCTCGTCCCCAGGCCCCAAATCGAATTTCCTTGAATCTCAACCGTCAAATCTATTTTGGCCCTGGTACCGGCCACAAAATCTGCCAAAATACTGGCAATTTTGGCCTAGGGATAAAAACAAGATGTAGAATCCGAAAGCAGATGTTCTTAGAAAGGAAATGCAAAGAATTTCATTGATAACTGTAAGGCAAGATACAATATCTCATGTAGCATCATTTGCCAGTTTTTATAGACGTTTTTCACATAGTTTTCGGCCTATTTTGGTGTGAAATTTTGAAGAAACTGTGACGTCACTTAAAATTTCTATTGTTTGAACAGCCAATCAAATTGCTAATAGACAAGGCCGATACCAGGGTCGAATATGGACAGTGGAGTTTCTCGTGGAGGCCTATTCACCCTGGGGACGAGGCTGGTTGCCTCCGTGTGCGATGTTGACATAAGCCCGACTTTATCAGTTTGTTAAAATTTGAGTCATTAGGAATAGACCAAGGAACGGTTTGACGGTTTGTCATAAAGAAGTGTTGTATATTTACAAGACAAAATCAAGTGAAAAAGAAAGATTCCCAATTATTGTTAATATAACATATTTATCTTGCAGGTAAAATACCACCGTCGGGGTTAGACATTACAGTGTTCAGGAAATACTTCTCCTACAAAGGAGATTGTAGTTCTACGCAGACGCAAATGGATATCAAACAAAAGATACACGGGCTTGGCGCTTGCACCGTCCGATGCTCTGACTCAGATTTTAAGTTCTACTGCGGAAATGGTATAAACATACACTTTTTGTTTGTTTGCATGTCCCTAACAAAGTTTTGGTCATTGCCTCACTGTCCTCTCTAATAAGCTGTCAACATTTTCATGCCGCTAGTATTTCTCTTAAGTCTTTGCAACGCCTTGATTTTATGCCCGGATCCGGACTGGACTTATCGTAATACTTCAAAATTCGCATGCGTCCCTCCTTCCAACTGTAAGTACCTGGACAAATGAACGGATCATTTCTCTGAACATCGTCCCAAACTGAAGTTCAGTGAAAAATCCAGCTCATTTGGCCACCTTGTTCAGTAACTGAAAATTGTTTAGTGAATGTTTGATTGGAGTCAAACATTTTTGAGGAACACAATTTGTTCCGTCCGTGGTGTGCTCAGTTCATTTGGCCAATCTACTGAACAAACACCAAACATTTTTTAGATATACGAATGTGTATATTAATAATTGGCGGCAACTTTCTCCATTTTTCCAATTAGAAATCTCGAATTTCACGGCAAATTTCTGCATGACATGAGGTTGAAAATGTTCAGTGCAATGTTCGGTTCATTTGGCCAATTGGCACTGAACATGATGTGTGAAATGCTCAGTTCATTTGCCCATGGCCTAATATTTTAGGGTCTACTGAGAATGCCAGAAACTAATACACAATAGCATACATTTTTGGCCGCCCTTTTCAACCCAAAACATAACCGGATATTTTCCTGTGAGTGTTCAAAAATTTCTCAGCACTGCAGGCTTGAATAGACCAGATTCCACCGAATCGAAACCACGATGCGATACACTTTTTTATAAGCAATCCGGTTAGCAAGCAACTAGGGCTTGGGTTTTGTTAAATGTCTGGCTTGAATAGCTTTGTTCATAAATCATACAGCAGATCATTGCAAATCTCTTCAACTATATTTAAAAGCAAGAAAAGAGTCAAATTTAGATTTTTAGTGGGTTCCAGTCATTCTGTGAGGGCTGAAGTACTACTTAGATATTTTCAGCAATTTTGAGGGCTGGACCAAACGTCCAGTTGCCTATTGAAAAAAGTTTAGTTTAGAAATAAGTAACCCTAGTATAACAGCTTAACTTGACTATAGGGCTTTTTAATGGAAAAAATTGCGATGCAGGTAAACGAAATGAAATCGATTTAGCTGTTTAATGCAAATATTTTCTAATAGTATTTAACCAGACATACATCTGTTTCAACGGTAGATACGAGGATATCTGCTGTTTATTTGTAATGTATGCCAAAGAGGAAGTAACGATATTAAATATACTGCTCAATGTGTTCAAGTGCCATTTTATGTAAGGAGCTGAGCTTAAACGTTGCAAAATCACCGTACAGTCATGAGGACCTTTTGTTTCTTGCTTGCTGTGTTAGGTTCTTTCTTTGGGTTAGCAGTGGCACGGGGTATGTGGTGGCATTTCTAAAGTTCTTGCGAACCGTTGCTGTTCGATTAATAGCGTATTCTTCTGATAACAGCCGTCGGCGTTTTCGTGGGGTTTATAAGCGGGATACTTGTTAGTCTGTTTCTTGTGTTAGGAAATTGTTCTTCGTTCTTATGTTTTGCATGTTGAAGTTCGTTAGCTAACGTTTTTTCACTTATCTCCCAAAAGTCATGTTTTAGGCCTAACAGATGACGATTTTGACCCGCGAAGTCAGGAGTGGTTAGTAGGTACAAAAAAATGTTAAGCAACGTTTAAGCAACTTTGAGGGCTGAAATGTCTAAAATTTTAAACAACTTTGAGGGCTGGACGAAAGTCAAGTTGCTTATTAAGAAGAAAGTGTATCGATTTTATCTGATGCTGCAAGTTATACGTTTTCACAAGTTTAATGTTAATGATATTTTACTCTTATGACACAGGTTGTCCTGGATCAGAGATGGTTCGTACAGCATCGTACAACGTACAGTGTAATGCTGTTCTACAATCATCCGATAATTCCTATAAGCATGGTACTGTGTGCATTTCTAGTTGCAAAAGACAGTACTATCATTATAGTGGAGACAAAGCAAGAACTTGTATGCATGCCGACAAATGGAATGGAACAACTCTTGATTGTCGTGGTATGTATTCGAATGTAATATATTTTCTCCTAAGATCAGATTATTTCGCATGTTGAATTTCTACTGTTAATTGATAGGTTCATAAAATTTCTGTTGCTCTAATAAATTTTTGGTGGATCCGAAAGTCTAGAAAGCTTTGTTGAATGGATGGATGGATGGATGGATGGATGGATGGGTGGATAGATGGATTGATGGATTGATGGGTGGTTGGATGGATGGACAGACGGGCAGACAGAGAGACAGACGGGTCGAGAGATAGATAGATAGATTAGATAGATAGTTTTTCCATTTGACGTCTTTCAGTACAGCCCCTTTTTCATGAGATAAAAATTTTATTTTTATAGAGATTTTTTGCCCAATACTGCCCAAATCTCATCCGAAGCTAGCCACTGGTTCATCATCCAACTGTTTCAAAAGACATCTCAAGGTTGACGAACATTGTACTTTCCAGTGTCCAATTGGATATGCTCTTGTTGGACCACGTATCTTTATCTGCAGCAGAGGTGTTGGGGAATCAGAAAAATGGGGAAGATGGCAGACCGGCTCAGGAAAACCTGTTGCACCGACATGCAAAGGTAGAGTTTTTTCTTTTATGTACTTTCCTGCATTATTATTAAGTTTCTAAATCTACGTTTATAATGCCCTAACATCATTTGCATATGTAGAAAGATCTTTCAGTCCCAAAAAAGTGTCTTGCAGAGATTCCCCGGAGGTCCTATGGCATCGTGCTCTAATCCAGCTAAATGGTTGTGACATGATCTTAATCAGGCCCGAGTTCTAGCCCGAGCCACGGAGCATCACAGCTAGGGTCAGGGTCTCGTCATTTCATATATCTCTGAGATCCTAGCCACTGGCGCTAAATGTTAACCTTCGCCTCCTTCTCAGGAAAGTATGTGCACTGCAAAGTTCATCTGCGAAATAAGAAATAATGTTTCTATTTCTAAGTAGCAAATTAGAATAAGAACGAAATTAAAACTGGAATGGAATAGAATGAAATTCAAACTTGGTCGTTTATGAATTCTCGTGCCGTTGTGATGCCAGGTACATAGGTCGCACTTCCCATAGATTAGGAGATAGGATAAAACAACACGTCCTTCCAATTCTGCCTTAGTCATGTTTTCTATACTTCTCTGACGGTTATACTCTGAAGAGTGTGGGACAAAAGCGCTTTAAGATGTCCAGAGATTCCGCCGTTTCTCGCAATTTCGAAATTTTATACCACTCAACATCTATTAAGTATTCTTGAAAATATAGAGAAACTGCGAAATAGTACTCTCTTTTCTAAAATGAATTAAAAGAAAACATTGATAGTAAAGAGGGTAAAGAGGATAAGTAATTAAGAGGACCGACAATGCTTGATCGTTTGGTCAGAGCTTTATGGTGTGAAATTCCAACCGTAAACATGTCCTAGTAAGAAGAACCATGCGTGAAATTTCAGCCCCTGCTTTTTTCAACCATCCAGAAATTAGGCATACAGAGTACGTTATACCTCTATTGTAATTGTACCCATTGATTTTCTTCCCAGACATACAAAAACCTGACTTTGGTGATAATGAACGCTGCTCTAACGGAATCATACTGGAAACCAACACGCTACCAGGTAAATCATATGGAAGAGTAACATTTCAAGCGATGACTGTTAAGGATAACAGTGGAGAATCTGTGACTGTCAAAAGTAGTCCGGCTGGCTATGCTTTTGGTCAAACATACAATTTTGAAATAGGCGGTCCGAAAGAGGTTATTTTCACGGCAACAGATACATCCGGAAACCAAAGAAGATGTCGATACTTTATAAAAGTGCAAGGTTAGTTTTCTATTCCATTTTGTTTCCTATTCTTCTGCCTGTCCCCAGGGGCGGACTGGCAGGGATGCTAGGTTGCGATTGCAATCCGAGCCTTCTTGTTATATAGGGTCTTTAACAAACTGTTTCTGTTGTTTCTTGAGCAAATCTCTTCGATTTCCTGGGATTTCGAAGAGATTTGGATTGGTTTCGCTCAGTCTGAAAAAAGTTGGAAATAACAGAAATTGTTTCTCAATGCAGATAATTAGAAAGAAGTAAAAATAAAAAGATAATCAGCATATGCGCACAAAAATATGGAAGCAAGAAAATATAGAAATGCGAAAATATGTATAAAGGGAGACGATTTTGTCATCGAAATATCGCAAATAAAGAAAGAAGTATTCTACATGAACAGTAGCCCTTGCCTCGAATCGATTTTTTACAGAGGAGCTCACTAGAAGCAACTGACAAGAAAATTCGTTATAGTAAAAACATGCCTCTTTTACTGGAAATAGCAACCCTTGAGATCCGCTGCCAGTCCTCCTCTGCCTGTCCCCATGTGTCCCTCAGGTATCCCCTTTGAGGTCTGCCAGAGGAAAAGTCAGGGTAAAAATTAAACATAATTTTTTAAATTACTCCCCAAGTTGTAGTGTAAGAAGCTTAGAATTATGTCATTTTGTAATCTTTTAGCTTCTTTGATAGTTTACTTTATTTCGAATTCAAGAGCGAAGAGTTTGTCCAGAGTTTCGACGACTGAAATTCAAACCTTTCTCTGATATAGTCCGGTGGCCAGTTGAGATGACCTTGACATCGAGTACATATGGGTTTTATTTTATTTTCTGTTTATATAGTCATAGAAGACTCGAAAAGCCAAACTTGCCCTTCCAAGTGTTGGGCAAATTTTTTATGACCTGCCGAAGATACGTCATGTCCAAGGTAAAAATTTCATGGAAAAATTTTTATAAATTGTCAAAACATGGTATTGTTTGGTCTCATTCGAATGGAAATTGACTGTAGATTCCGAATTTGGCAATGAGGTTAGATTCTGTATATATTGATCAAAGATATTGCTCAAGACATTTGATTTTTATAAAAAAATCAAAAAAGAAAAAAAAGAAAAGCTAAGAAAATGCTCTTTGAAAAATTATCTTTAGTTAGTTAGTTAGCATAGCTTGTAAGTTAGTAAGTTAGTTAGTTAGCTACTTTGGAAGATACTAAAATAGTAAGTAAGTTAGTAGTTAGTGAGTTGGTTAGGTAATTAGTTAGTTTGTTATTTAGTTAGATAGTTAATTAGTTGTGAGTTAGTTAGATACTGAGTTTGTTACTTAGTTAGTTAGTCTGATAGTTGGTTATCTAGCGTAGCTTCTTAGTTAGTCAGGTAATTAGTTAGCTACTTTCGAAGATATTAAGTTGGTTAGTTACTTAGTTACAAAGGGTAGTTAGTTAGTTAGGTAACTAGTTATATTTAGTTATATTTAGTTATATTTATATTTATTATATTTAGTCAGTTTGTTAGTTAGCATAGCTTGCACGTTACTCAGTTCGTTAGTTAGCTAATTTGGGAGATAGTAAGTTAGTTATTAAGTTAGTTATTAAGTTAATTAGTTAATTAGTCAGTTAGTAAGTTAGTTACCTTGGAAGATAGTAAGTTAGTTAGTTAGTTAGTTAGTTAGCTAGTTATAGTTAGTTAGTTAGTTAGTTAGTTAATAAGTCAGTTAGTTAGTAAGTTAGTTAGTTACTTAGCTTATCTTGTAAGTTAGTCAGTTAGTTAGTTAGCTACTTTAGAAGATACTAAGTTAGTTAGTCAGTTAATTAGTAGTTGATTAGTTAGATAACTACTTAGTTAGTAACTTAGTTAGTAAGATAATTAAATAGTTAGTTAGCTAGTTATTTAGTTAGTTAGTTAGCGTAGCTTGTAAGTTACTTAGTTAAGCCTACAAATATGATGGGCGTTCCAAGTAATTCTGGCAGGCATTGTAGTTAGCTAACTAACAAACTAACTAACTAACTAACTATGCAGCTAAGAAACTAACTAGCTAGCTAACTAACTAATGCATCTAATTAACTTAATCAATCTTATTAACTTAAAAACAAACAAACTAATTACCTAACAAGCTAGCTAACTGACTAACTAACGAACTAACTTACTAACTAACTAACTAACTAACTAACTAACTAACTACCTAACTAACTAACTAACTAACATGCAAGCTATGTCTACTAACTAACAATCTAGCAAACAAACTTATTAACTAACTAACTAACTAACTAACTAAATAACTAACTTTCTAACTAACTTATTAACTAACTAACTAACTAACACTAACTAGCTAACAACTATCTAGCTAGTTACCTAACTAAGTAGCTAACTAACAAAGTAACTTACTAGCTTACTTTCTATCTTCTAAAGTAGCTAACGAACAAACTGACGAACTGACTTACAATATTCAAAAATAGCTAACTAACAAACTGACTAACGTACAAGCTATGCTACTTAAGTAACTAACTGAACTAAATAACTAACTAACTAGCTAACTAACTAACTAACTAACTAAATAACTAACTAACTAGCTAACTAACTAACTAACTAACAGCTATCTAGCTAGTTACGTAACTAACTAGCTAACTGACAAAGTAACTTACTATCCACCTTACTATCTTCTAAAATAGCTAACTAACAAACTGACTAACTCACAAGCTATGCTACTTAAGTAACTAACTAACTAAATAACTAACTAACTAGCTAACTAACCAACTAACCAACTAACTAAATAACTAACTAACTAGCTAACTAACTAACTAACTAACAACTATCTAGCTAGTTACTTAACTAACTAGCTACCTAACAAAGTAACTTACTAACCACCTTACTATCTTCTAAAGTAGCTAACGAACAAAACTGACTTACAAAATTCTAAAATAGCTAACTAACAAACAGACTAACTTACAAGCTATGCTACTTAAGTAACTAACTAACTGACTAACTAAATAACTAACTAACTAAATAACTAACTAACTGACTAACTTACTAACTGAGTAGCTAACTAACTAACTAACTAACTAACTAACTAACTAACTAACTAATTAACTAATCAACTAATCAACTAATCAACTAATTAACTAACTAACTAACTAACAACTATCTAGCTAGTTACCTAACTAACTAGCTAACTAATAAAGTAACTTACTAACTAACTTATCACTTCAAAAGTAGCTAACGAACAAACTTACTTATTTACAAGGTATTCTAACTAAGTAGCTTACTGACTAACTATAAACCTAACTAACTAGAAAAATAACAAACTAACTTACTAACTAACTTAAAATCTTCTAAAGCAGCTAACTAACAAACTGACTAGCTTACAAGCTATGCTACTTAAGTAACAACTAAATAACTAACGGACTAACTAACTAACCAACTAAGTAAGTAACTACGTAACTAACTAGCGAAAAGACTAACTAATAAAACAAACTAACTATTTAACTAACTAACAAACCAACAAATAAATTACCTAACAAACTAACAAACAAACTAAATTTAACTAACTAACTAATATGGTAACTGACTTACTTACTAACTTACTATCTTCTAAAGTTAACTAGCTAAGTCACTAACATACAAGCTATGCTAACTAACTAACGATAATTTTTCAAGAACATTTTTAATTTAACATTTACTTTTTGATTTTTGTTTATAAAAGTCCAATTCCTTGAGCAATATATTTTTATTTTTATATGCGGAGACTAATATTGATACTATATTTGGAATCTAGAGTCAATTTCCATTCGAATGAGACCAAACAATACCATGTTTTGACAATTTATAAAATTTTTTCGATGAATTTTTTACCTTGGACATGACGCATCTTCCGCGGATCATAAAAAAATTTGCCCAACACTTGGAAGGGGCAAGTTTGGCTTTTTCGAGTCTTCTTTCACCATATAACCAGAAAATAAAATAAAAACCCATATGTACTCGATGTCAAGGTCATCCTTGAAATTCGCATTTGGCCACCGGACTAATTTTCCGGGGGTTCCACCCCCACCCCGTGTACCTATCTCTGACCCCCGAAAACCTTTTAGCGCTCGCTTTGTGCCTGGATATGGTCTCTAAAACTTGTTGTACACGTGGGGAGAAGGTGGGGGCACACATTTTTTAAGATCATGTGTAATTGATTGCATTCCTTGGTTTTTTAAGTTCTGAGCAAAAATTTGAAAGCAAACCCCGCGCTTAAGGCTAAACAAAAATTAAGGTATTCTTTAAAAAATGTGTATTCTTGTAAAAACCGATTTTTAATTCATGTTACTTTCCCGCACGAAATTTTCTGTACATTGTTCGACTAACATGTGTTCAATTTCCTGTTTCTTGTAGAGCCAACTTGTTCATCATTAAAGGCACCAAAGAATGGCATGATTACCATGATAATGAGAGGTAGCAAAAAAGCATACCCATCCTGTAAGGCAGGTTTTTATCCAACTGCACCATTTCCCTTCTTTTACACGTGCCAGAGCGGTGTATGGACCAAGTATCCATCTTATCCTGGACCACCCAATGTTGTACCAGACTGCATACGTAAGTTTTGATATCACTTTATTCGGCTCTGTTGGGCCTCGAATAGCATTTGTCATTGCTTTGGAGCTAATTCGAGGGTTTTGTTTTTGTTGTTTAGTAAGCCTTCTGGCTTTTTCAGCTAATTTAGGCCTACTATGCATGCTGCATCCAGGCATAGGACTCCTAGTTTTACGTCCCTGCCGAAGGACGGCAGAGTGAGTTGTTTAGTCATCAATCTGGAAAATCACCAATCCAGATGCTTACCTCACACGACCAAGCTTAACTTCAGCTGGCTAAAGAGGACTAACTGAAAAGCTCGGCCACTCACTCCACTACCATATATTTTCAAAACCTTGCCCTGGTTCGCCCTGGTTATTGGTCCACCCTCTGTATTCTCAGAGGCACATATATATTAACCCCCAAATAGGAGTTACCTCCCTCGCCTTACCCCCCGTCTGTGTTTATTTGTGTTTTTCATTTTTTCATTCGGTCTGGTCGTTCCAGTTTCTTAAATGCAAATCCATATTTCTTATTGTAAAAAAATTGGGACTTGCAGTATCTTTTTGCATTGATCAACGGATACTCAGTTAGATGAATGAATTGTTTTCTTTTAGGGAGAACACCACCCGCTGGACTGAACATTGGTTTGTACCAGTTTTTTACGTATTCAGGAGATTGCAGTTCCATGTCTGCACGACAAGAGATCAGAGGCAAGATAGCGATGCTTGGATTGTGCCAATGCAGCATTAATCAGCTCAAGTTTTCCTGTGGTGGCAAGACATCGGTCTAGATATGAATCTGAGTATTCCTATTGTCTTATGATATTCTCTACCATGTTATGCTATGACGTGAATATATTTTCAACATAATAAAATGAAATCGGTATTTGATCTTGAATCTTGAATTTCTTTAAACAGTGGAGCTGCGCGAGCGAAGACGAGTGCGACAACTGTAAGTCGTGAGGAAATAGTATGAGGAAATGCTCACACCCAAACGATAACGCTTTTTGCACCTATGGCAGAAAATATCAAACCCTTCAGAAATTTGCCTCACAGGCACGAATGACTTATTTCTTAACAAAATTGTCGAAAAATTGCGCGTGACTGCATGATTTCGCACCCCCCCCCTTGGGAGCCCTCAATAACATATGTTAAATTTCCTGTTTCGTGTAGAGCCAGCTTGCCCATCGTCAAGTGCACCAAAGAATGGCATGGTTACCATGATAATGAGAGGTAGCAAAACAGCATTGTCATCCTGCGCGCACATGGTTGGTATTTTGCTGAGCAAAATGCCACGAGTCAAGTAAAGTGCCACAAATTTGTTCAGCATCAGCATTTTCCTCGGCACGTGCGGCAGGTTTATGATTAACGTTCGTGCATAGAAATGAGATTTTCAATATGCGTCCTTAAAAAGATTTGTCAGTGTATCAGCATAGTTGCAGGTCACAGATTTGAATCTCAGTGATGAAAAATATAGAAGTGATTGAGCCTCAAATGAATCCACAGGTACGTTAATACTTTCTTAGTTTTCAAACACCCAGTAGACCAGAACTGTACTTTCTTTGCTTTCTGAGGAGCCGAAGACTACTTTCTTATATACCACTTTTTATGAAAAAACGCGTACTGGAAGGATAAATCGATTGTCAATGCAAACTTTGATATTACTTGTATTTGACCAGGCATACATCTGTGACAATAGCGGATTGAGAAAAGAGCATCTGTTTCCATTCATTTATTTATTCATTCGCTTTTTAATACTGCTCTCTCAGTTGATGTAGCATTTCTGAATGAAGATAACAGCACAGACATGAAGACCTTTGAATGTTTCTTGATTGTTGCATTAGGATTCTTCCTACCATTAGGAGAGGCAAAAGGTATATAAAGTTATATTTTTAACAAGAAAATTAAAGTAGCTACAAATGTCACCTATTTTCAATGAAAACATTGCCCAAGCTAGCGAACCTATACGCACTATTCTCACCTAAAAGGACGCTCTAAAATCTCAAAATAACGCATGCAAACGCTGTCTGATACCCCCCCCCCCCTGAGGTATTCTGCACTTGTGTGCCCCTAGGGGCTTTAGCAAGATAATAAAATCCAAGGAATGGTGTTATCTGCCCCTTTCTACCCAACAAGCTGTGAGACAATTCAAAGAGACCCACCTCTCCTCCCTCGGTGACATTTTCTTTCCACTATATAGGCGTTTTCCACTTTACTTTTACAAATATCACTCCTATTGGGGTTTTATGTATACGTCCAAAATGCATGTGTAGAGTCAGTTTGCCGGGGTCTAAAAGTGAAGTGGAAATTACCCATTAGTCACTATTCCTTTCGGATAGCGATCTTCCTTCGCACTCGGGTTTCTTAGTTTATTTGAGAGGAAGAGTGACTACTTGGGTAGTGATGGATATATGTGAGGGGGTGGTATTTTTACTTGATGTAGTAAGTTTTGTTTTGCCTTTATCCACCACATCAAGAAAGATGAATTTTCAGTTATCAACGCTGTTGTCCAATATGATATGAGACGGAGCTCTTCCGAGATTTTGCCCCGATAAACATCAAATTCTTGTCAAGACAAGCGATGACTGTCATGTCGAAAACTATTTTATTTTAGGGGAACATTCAATACTTTTCCATTTAATGAATTCTAGCAAAAATCAATTTTTTCCTTTTTTAGTTTGCCCAAACCTGGATGCTCCAAGGAATGGAATGTTGGTAATTTATAGGCGTAGCAATAGTGATGTAGCTATGGCCCATCCATCCTGTATGGCAGGGTTTTATCCAACGGAACAATTCCCTTTCCTTTATGCATGTCAGAACGGTGTATGGATGAATATTCCACCTTTTCGTGGAAGTCCTTCTTCTGTCCCAGATTGCACCAGTAAGTATATTTGATTGTGACCGGACTGATTTGCTTAACAAAGGGTTATTAAATTTCCCGGAATTTCCGTTTATCCCGCCCTCCTGCCCCTGCTAAGTCCGTGCTCCTATTTACAAGGGCCCTACGCCTTGTTCTCACATGTCACAAACCCTGGTTGCAGACAGTCGGCGACCGATTGCAGTTAGTCAGTGACCGTCTGCGATCACCGCCGACGAAGTACTCTCATGTGCTGCTTTTTCTCGGTGATCGAAGCCACTCCGTTCCCCTTTCTGGGTTACGCATGACCCAGAAAACAAAGAATCTTGTTTTGATGTGACCCAGAAATGATCGGAGATGGTGTTTTCGTATGGATTTTGCATCGCCGAAGATCGCAAGATCAAACGTTTTTGGTTCATCATCAGCGACGGTCATCGATGGTCGCCGATCATTAAAAATTCATATTTTTAAAAATTGGAAAGCATCGTAGGGCCATGGAATGGAAATTCCATATACCCATATAGTCTTGCCTATTCCATATAGTCATGCCCTCTGACTTAGTGTGTGTGTTGTTGGCTGAGCAAATGCGTCGTTGTTGGAGGGCAAGACTTTATTGAATGGAAATTCCATATAGTCTTGCTCATTCCATACACACGTATTTTTTATAAGAAACTAAAATATTGATTCAGTACTGAAAGTTTCTTAAAATTTTCAGATTTTGAGTACTGAAAGTTTCTTAAGAGTTTCTTGGATATCCATATTGAGTTTCTTAAAAAATTACGTGTAGTCTTGCCCTCAGACTATTAGAGTGTCTGTTGTCTGAGCAAATGCGTTGTAGTCGGATGGCAAGCTTATATAAAGTGGGCAAAACAAAATGATTGCTGATGGTTTGCGATATACGAGAAACAGGGCCGTCGCTAGGACTCAACGACCAGGGGGGGTGTAGCTCGGCATTTTGCCGACAAAATGGGCGTGGCCTTTTAGAGATGGGTGTGGCTTGGCTGTTGCTCTTTCCTTGACGAATTTCTTTTTGTTTCCCATGCTTTGCACACAACCGTCAGGCCAGGAATATTATGCTTGAATCATAGAACATCATATAGAAATGGGGGACCCACATGCAAGAGGGGTCCGGGGGCATACTCCCCCGGAAAAATTTTGGAACTTTGAACTCTAAAATGCCGTGAAACATAACCTTTTCAGCTGTTGAACAACAACATTGTAATCATTTGCCAGTTTGATTCTTGTATACACTGTATAAGTTGATCCCGTTCTTCTCAAATTTGCCGACAGAAGACTTGCCCGGGGGGGTGTCACACCCCCCACAACCCCCATAGCGACGGCCCTGACGAGAAACTAGCTTAAGTGGCAAACGTCCATGTCAAAATGACAAGAGTAATCATGAAAGAATTTAAGTAGTATTTTGATATTTCATCTTTACCTTACAGGAAGATCACCACCATCAGGGTTGGATTTGAAAAGATACAGAACTTATTATACCTACAACGGAGACTGCAGCTCCAGGTATGCACAGATGCAGGCTAAACATAACATGCAGCATCTTGTCCAATGCATTTACGGATGTCAGCAGGAAGAACGGAATTTGAACTACTCCTGCGGGAACGGTATTAATATGCATCTTTTACTTGGTTTCAAAGTTACTCTGTGTAGTGTTTTGAATCACTATGCTCACCAATGCCTTAACCTAGTGCCCAGTACCAAACCTTACTTTTTGAAGAAATTCTTTGAAGTCAAAAGAGTTGTGTAATTTTGTAGATTAATGCCTTAATTTCTAGATGGTTATTATACAAATTTGAGCTTTAATCTACAAAATAACGCATATCTTTTGACTTCAAATAATATCTTTAAATAATTACTTTACAGTTTGCTA